>APFE030539554.1:45621-99496 GCA_000404065.3 Pinus taeda | reverse complement strand
ATGAAAAGTAATATTGATTAGTTATGAAAATGCATATTTTAATTCATTCATTAACTATAAATGTATTTTTAAACCAAGCATTAGGTTGTTATAAATATAAGGCTAATAAAAAACTAAATAATTACCATACATTCTAAGGTTAGTTCAATTATTTTTAATAATATATTATGCTAAAGAATTCCCAAGTTGCCAAATCTAATAATCTTCGAATATATATGGAAAAAGAGTGGATTAAATCAAAACCATAAGGGCGATAATTAAAAGAAGAACAAATCAAATCAAGAGTAAAGCAAGAAAATAATACAACAAACACAAAGGAAACAACTCTTAAGGAAAGGAAACAAGAAACACTGAGACCTTACCAAGAAGGGACCGTGGAGGCTAGGAAGACAGGGTTGGGACCCAGCAGCTGCTGATCTTCCAGCCATCATCGCTATTAAGATTATTCGGCCTTTTTTCAATCTCCAGGGCCTCCCTAAACTTGCGATGGTGAAACTAAGCAACTCTAGCAATGACTTGAGCCTCTTCGATACATACATGATGCATGATGGTGGTGGTTATGATGATGATGATGATGGTGGTTAACGTCTGCTGAGACCAAACATTAGTTTGTTGGACCTAAAGAAACAAATTATTTATTTTGATTTAAGATTTTATTCCTATGCTCAAAAAGCTTCGAGAGAAGCCTCCGGAGCTCATTATAAATTTGACATTATAAAAGGCTAGGGAGGTCAGTATTGTAACAAAGATTGTGAAGTGAAGCTGAGATCTAATGTGGTTGTACTCGGGGTGCTCTAAGAGGAAGTGGTTTTCATCCTTGATGTTCCTATTCTCACATAGATGGCAAATCCCATGGTGTTTTAGGAACTGCCCAACTACCTGTTTCACTATGGAGCTCATGAGAATTCGTTTTAATCTTTGCTATATTAATTTTTTTCTTTGAGCTAGTTAAAATAGAGAGATACTTTTGATCTTCTAGGGTGGGGTTGATGACCTTCTTATAATAACTTAAGTTTATTTTAGCTGTTAAATCTTTCTCACACCACATTTTTTTTTTGAACTTAGAAGTAACAATATCTTTAACGTTATTAATGTTTTGCAATGCATCATTCTCGTTGATCTCCCAATAGTTTAACCAGGCCCTTGTGTCTTTATGCCAACCCCATTTGAGCCTTAGGTTGTTTTGGCTGGAATTTAATGCTAGCGTAGGAAGTTTATGATAGCCTATGATATTGAGTTTGTGCTTGTACAGCGGAAGCCTATTCATAGCTAGGCTCTAAATAGGGGAAATACCTGCTTCTATAAGGAGAATAGGATAGGGTGTATTACTTTTAATTTTTAGGTTATACGTTATAAAACGCTTCTAGATTTGTTGAATCTTTCTCCATGATTCTCTAGAGATGCAGCAACCCCAAACCTCACAGCCATATAAGATAACAGGAGTGACTAAAGTTTCGAAGAGGAACTTCTTTTTATCCCACATTACTAGGTTTGCAGTTTTACAATTATTTTCAAGACCAAAATAGGCTTTCCACCCCCCATTAATCCTTTTCTCAATGTTGTGGTTCGAGTTGAGCTTGTGATGGATATCAATTTCTAGGTACTTGTAAGAATACACTTCCTCCAAGTTATTATTGTCATACATAAAATTAGCGTAAGTGTCCTTCTTGGATTTGATAATCATAAACTTTTGTTTTGTCAGTGTTAACAGCCATACCCATGGTGTAGTAGCATAAATCCTTAAGAAGCTGACGTTGCTTCAGATCAGATGGCACCTTGCAAAACGAAACAATGTCGTCGCATTAGAGCAAGAATGGATTGAGACTATATCCACCTAAATCGTGCATCACAGCCTGCGTTCCTTAATAGCTTTGAGCTTTGTCGACTTGTAATGCCAATAGGGTAGAGGAAGAGAGGCAACCTTTTAACTCTATTATCATCAAACCCACCCTAAAAGATTAAAAAATATCTCTTTATTCTTAAAATTTATTTATTAATCTACGTTAAATTATTTTGTTATTATATTTTTAATATTATATATATAAATATAGGAAAATATATTTTTCCAAAAATTATATTACTTTATTTTTAATTTGTTATTTACCACCGATATCGTATATATATTTAAAAAAACAAATTACACATCCTATATATTTGAAAAAACAAATTACACATCATCTAATATTATTTTAAGATAATCACATGTTTCTGTCCTGCTATATTTTTTCTTACAATTACTCTATTGGATTTGAATTAATATAAAACTATGGGCAATAGCCAATGCAAGCTTTTCTATGGTCTAAGAGGTCTCAGAGAGCCGGAGCGAGTCACAGGGTCAAAGAGTATCACCTGAAAGCAAGACTAATGGCATGTCATCTTGAATATCTCCTTTCAGGTTGAATATCTCCTTTGCTCTTTGGGTTAAAGATTCAAATGGATCACGATTAATAAAACATAATTATTTTCAATATCGATTATGATATGGGTAGGGCGATAAGAATGCATACGTGGACTGATTCGATGGTTTTGTTCTTAGGCCACGTGTTATATACCCAATAATTCCATTTCAACGTCACGGACTTAGCTATGCTACTTCATCTATTCACTTCAATGACCAAGTGAGTGATCTCATAAAATGTGGACCAAAACCTCGTCTCAACCATAAAGTAAGAGCATTCAAAGCCTCAAATAAAGATAGCCAACCTTTGTGAAACAACTAAGTGCTTTAATTAAGCGTTGATCTTTTGGGACTTCACCTTAGCCAAAGGTAAAAAAAAATCACATCCTTATTATACCGGCCGAGAGGCATGGTATATAGCGATTGCCATGCATTAATTTTATTGATTTTTTTCATATCGGAGTTCTTCACCAAAGTTTTGGACGAAAAGCTATGTTTAAAATGATTTAATCAATTAAAAATAGACTTTGATTCGCTAGGTTTGGGTGACTTCCCCCTTATCCATATGCTTTTATCCAAAGTTCTTACATTGTACTTTTATCTAAAGTTTAAAATTGAGCTTTGAATTGTTAGTGCTATTTTTCGAATTTTTTCTTTTATTCAAAGTTTGAAATTCGGCTTTGGATTGGTTTGTTTCTTTCTGAATTTTTATCCAAAGTTCAAGTTTGGCCAGTGACTTTGTTTGCTTTTCGAATTTTTATTCAGCATATACTTTTATCCAAAGTTTGAAATTCAGCTTTGGATTGGTTTGTTTCTTTTTAAACTTTTATCTAAAGTACAAGTTTCGCAAATTCGACTTAGTTTGTTTTTGGAGTTTGGCATATTATGTTTTGCAAGTTCAGCTTTGTTGTTTTTGGAGTTTGGTATATTATATTTTTCTTTAGTGAATAGAGTGTTTATCTAAAGTTTTGAATTTCATTGTCTTCTATTACCAATTCTCAATTTCAACTGCTAGCCACTTTCATCTCTCAACTTCAACTGCCATCTGCAACATGGCTTCCACTACCACCTACAACATGGCTTGAATGTCAAGTAAATGCTTCTCTTTAACACTTGGTAGGTGTAGTTTTGTTTGTTTGTTTGTTTTATTTTTTATTTTTTTTAATGATGATCGCTAAGGCTCTACCTTGGCAAGATATTCTCTGTATGATACCAATTCATTGCATGATATTCAAGTCTCATACCATAGTTTCTTTAGCTGCAGTGACCACGGTGACTGCATAGCCAATGTACCCTGCATTAGTACAATAAATCAAAGTACTCTTCATCTGCATCACGGAATCATAGGACAAAATTCCTCATCTACATCAAGAGACTATCAAAAGACTATTCGTCTAGGTCAGAGGTAAATCATTGCAAAATTCTTATTGTTAAAATATTTCTCAATTATGATCTAATTGCACTCTATGCACTGAAATATCAGTAAATAAGTGAAAATCCATTAGTGAAGATTTATTGGAACAAGAGACAACAATTTCAATATATGAAGACTTTTCATGGATGTTAGGAGAATAGTTCAGTTTGCCCAAGGGGTGAATTAATATTATTGCCCAAAAATCTAGCCCTTTTAACTTCTGTGAACCATCCTTTGCTTAGTACTTGCAAATGCATATCTTGTTCCAGTTTACATGATCCTTTGATTAGTACTTGCAAATGCAGATCTTGTTGTAGTTTACCCGAACAAAATAATCCTTTGATTAGTACTTGCAAATGCAGATCTTGTTGTAGTTTACACGAACAAAATAGTTTAGTTCTTGTGATTGTGTAAGTTGTTGCGTAATTGCATGTGTTGAGAATTTTTTTTTTTACAAACATTAAAAATTCTCGAGTTTAGAAACAAAAGAATATAAGAATTACTCAAGAAAATTCATATACCGACATTTTAAATTCTCGAGTTTTGCAACAAAAGTATCTCTGCACTTAAAAATTTCGATTTAGAAAATAAATGTACTATAATCTTATAATCTTCTCATAAATGAAGTTATATGGAAAAAAATGTTTTTCTGAAAATGAACCAATAAAAAATTTCAAAGTAAATTCATCATATATTTGTGTTTTGCTCAATAGGTATCAACCAAAAATTTCAAAGATGGTTTAAGTTATTTGCTAATTAAATTTTGAGAAAAGATATCTAAATAGAAATCCTTTTATTTCTCCAAAATGTTAGTTTAGTTGCAAAGGATCTCTGTCATATAAATCAATGCCAGTTTAGTTGGAAGGGATCTATACAATATTAATGAGATTCTTTATGCATCAATCATGCAATATTTTTTTATAAAGTTTTCTATGTGAAACGGTAGCTATTAAAAAAAGGCCTGGAATTCTATATTTCAGGCAGATTGTGTTACTACTTAAATTTTGAGAAAATACATCGAAATAAAAATCCCTTTATTGCTCCAAAATTTCAATTTAGTTGCAAGGACTCTATGCAATATTAGCCAAATTCTTTATGGATCAATGATGCAATATTCTTTTGTAGTTATTTCAAGAAAATATCTAAAATTTTGTAGTCCAAGCAACTTGTGGAATAGCTAAAATTCTAAATTTTGCAACGACTCTTGAATTTATGAAATTACCAAATAAACCATAATAATATCCATTTGCAAAGGCGAACCATCACATATGAACTTTAACGACGAGCTTTATTTGCAAAGCCATGAAATTACCAAACACAAATGGGAAGACTACTACCAGCAATAAAACAGTACTATAAAACTTTCACAAACCAAATATTCTAAATAAATTGGAAACTAATAGACCAAAAAAATTTAAATAAATTTGATAAAAAGCAACTCAAAAAGAAAAGACATCTAAAAGTTATTGGAGAAGTACGATAGGCTCAGATGCCTCAACCTGGTGCAATAAGTATGATAGGCTCGGATGCCTCAACCTACAACATTCTGCTTTAATTGAGTTGATTTGTAAAGGTTGCCTGGTTTATCCCATTGCAGGTGAGATCTCCACGCCACTTTGTGGCCATTCTGCGTAAATCTCATTTTGTTTAACCCCATTGCATATGAGATCCACAAAAGCCACTTTTTGGCCATTCCTGATTAAAGGCATATGTTGGTTAGTTCCGAAAGCCACATCCCAAAGGCATAAGTTGGTCTAGCTGTAAGTAAAAGCAAGACAAATAATGTTATACATATTATCAGTTGACCGAGTGAGAGCAGAGGCAATAAGCAGGTCGATAGCTTGAATTGCCTCGAGTCAGGTCGATAGCTTGAATTGCCTCGAGTCCCCTCCGTTAGTAGCGGCTTAAAAAGCACTAGATATGTGGCTCTCCATCAGTAGCGACTTAAAACGAACTAGACACTTTGGCTCACATGCGAGGTCCTACGTCATCTGAATTGGCACGTACCCATCAAATAACAACAAGATATATTGAATGTCCTCCAGTCCCCTCCACCAGTAGCGGCTTAAAAAGCACTAGATAAGTGGCTCACATGCGGGGTCCAACGCCATCTGAATTTGCACTTACCCCTCAAATAACAACAAGGTAACTTGGGAAAAAATAAAAAGATATGTGCATGCATTAAACGTGGTGGTAACGTAAAGTTTAAAATTGGATTGGTCAAGGTCGTAATCTAAAAATTATGTTTTTTCCCTGGAAAGTTATGGAAATTCTAGCTATATTTTGAAAAAATTAGACTTGGATTTTTGTAAATCCAAGTAAAAGTTACCAAAATTCATAATTTTAGGTGTCTTAAATGTTTTTGATGGTGCTGAATCCATTTTCACCATCAAAAACATGATTTAAAAACTGCATCTACAAGATTTTTTGAATTTTTTTGCCTAAATTCCAGCCACTTTTCGCAGTCCAAGCAATTCCTCCCCCTCCGTAGAAAACTCCTTTGTCAAATAATCCTCAAGCTACGAAAATTTGCTATGAGAGAATAAACCACTTGAAATTTCCTCGATAGTTAGTTATTTCACTGATGACATTGATGGCCTCATGCATTATAATTTTAGCTAACAAACTTGCAGTGAGCTACAGGCATGTGTTTCAATATGGCATTAGAAACAGAGGAATCTTCTAGAATTATGGTCTTTAATATGCATGAGAATGAAAAGTATAATAAATTTACGATGGAGAGTCTCTATCTTTGCTTCAACCTCGGGACACATTAGTGTTTTCATCTGAGAAAAATGAACATATTTTACTCCTTTCATGGTCTTTACGTTCAACTTCTTTTATAATACTTCTAGTTCTTAGACATGAGAATGAAAAGTATAATAAATTTATGATGGAGAGTCTTTATCTTTGCTTCAACCTTGGGATGCATTGGTGTTTTCATTTGAGAAAGTGAATATATTTTACTCTTTTTATGAAAGTTTGATCATTTTATAAAAAATAAAAAATAACTGCAAAACAAAAATATAAGCTTTCATTTCAAGGATTAACAAGCTTTAGATATTTGACTTTCCAATGCTATCCAGGAAGGTTCTACATGTTAAATGGTGTACTTGTTATCCACCACAAAGGTTTAAATTTTCCAATAAACATAATAACAACATTGTTATTGGGATTTTTGGATGTTTATTGGGATTTTTGGATGTTTTTATATTATTTTTACTAAATGGATCACCTTCCAGCTTCATTCTAGTGGTCTCAAATTTATATAAAATTTCATGGAAGCAACTGATGTCGAGAAATTTTATCTGCAGCGGGTGAGGGATTATTACAACCCCTTTCTCTTTGCCAAGTGATGCCACATGTATATGGTAGCTCATCTAGTGTGCGTTATGGTACTATGATACTTGGCGTTTTTTTGGAGACTCTAACCCTTCAAATTTTAATTTATTTGCAGTTATGTAAGACAGTAAGACTGTTAACTCAGCAAAAACACACTTTGGGGGAAAACAATAGGACAGTAGTTCAAAGATATAAAAGAGAAGAAAAAAAAGAGACCCAGGGTCATAATGTAAAAGTCCATGTAGCTATTTCGGTTATTGGTGTAGCTTCTACGGTTGTTCAGTTGTAGCCTACAACTGTTACGACTTCTCATAGTGATGATAGTCAATCAAAGACAAGTATGGCAGTTGCATCTGCAGTCACACTTTTACCAGCACAATGTTGTCTTTTGTTAGTTAGGTTCAATATCAATTCTTCATTTCTTTAATGTCAGTCTCTAGTCGCACTTGCACTGAGAGAGTGTTCTGTTTTCTCAGATTCAACAAAAATTCTTCATTTCCATAATGTCGGTAGGCATACCGTCTTCCATGCAGCCTTTGTTTAGAAAAAGTTTCTTGACTATAGCATATAAATTAAGGTAAGGTGGGTTTTTTTTCTTTCTTATCATAGGATATAAAAGTAAGGTGAATGAGTTATGATGAAGTAGATTTGTAATTCGTTTAACCAAAGTGGATGCAAAGGTAGCAAGTCCATGATCTCAAAGATTTTAAGATTAGCATATTATTTGAAATGTTTGGAGTTTTATTTCCTTTGCGTTTTCTCTAAAATAAGTTTTTGTTTACTGCAACACAATTCAAATGCACAATTTTAACATAAATGTTACTGTAGAATCAATCATACAACAAAAAGTGATTTGTTGTAAGACTATGTGTCCTATTTCCATTTGAAAATGAAACAATTGGCATGCTTGATACTTTATCACAGTCAACAACTAATTTTCTTTAGGGTTTGGAAATCATTCACAGATTTAAACACGACATTCAAGAATCATAATCACAAAAGGACAAGGACCTGTCATTACTTAATTCAGATAGGTTTTAATTTAGGCAATTTGGTTCTACACCCACATAAACATATTCATGAGAGTAATTGCTATATTTTTTGATAAATCAAGGATTAAAGATTAAGCATAGGAGATCTAGTTATGGAGAATGCAGGAAAGTTCCATGTCTGTGATTGTAGAAATTTAAAAACTATATGCAGAATTATCAAATCTAATTCCATAGCAAAATTGAAGTTCAGATGTAAGCACAAGATTGCCAAACTATGTTTAAGATTAAATCATTGGCATGAATTTCTAAAAACTTTGATAAGGAGTAGTTGGACTGTATGAAATAACTTCAACAAGAAAAAAAAAAAAGAATCTCACCTAACATCTCACAAGATGTGTGCAAATCTATTGTCTACTGAGACCAACTTTGGTCTATTGCACCTTAAAAAATAAATAAGGAATTGATTGGTTTGCTTTAACACTTTATTTCTTTTCTCAAACAGACTAGAGTGAAGCTTACAGTATGTGACATACATTCAAAATTCCAATGTTTCAAAGATTGAATTCTAGAAGAACTTGGAAGCTCGCAAGGATACAAGGAATAGGACTCCAATGTTGTAAATATTGAACTCGGGAATAACTTAGCAAGGATAAAAATGGGACATGGAGAAGGTGAGTAAGATAATGTATATTATGCGGATTGGGGGTTGTCCCGCCCCAAATAGTTCCACTTTCCAATGAGAGTATTAGAATTTTTTAACTCCAGGCTTAACTTCTTATATAAGTTTTTGCTTGCTTGGATTTGCACTTCCTATTCCTTATGTCATCCTCATTTGGATAATAACTTTATTCTTTCGACTCTATTCCTTTTCAAGATAAAAATAAGCCCACTCACTCTTCCAGCCTTTGCAAGTGAGATAAAGATACTCAAGCTCAAATTGATGAACCCATTCTCTAGCTAGTGACCTCTTAACACATCTTGCTTTCCAAACAAACCTTTTAGAGTAATCCAGATCTCGTTGGGTGAACTTGTTGAATCAATGTGAAAATGAAGATTGAGAGATATCGATAGACACAAAAGGTAACGATAATTCTCATAATAATAATCCATGCAATAGCTCTCACAAGGGGGGTAGGGACCAACTATAGTGTGGTCAATATGTTTCTCCATCTAGGACTTGTCCCCTTTATCTAGATGGAGGATTACTCGCTTGTAGGAGTAGCGTGTTTGTTTCAACAAGCTAAATATGGGAATTGATTGAGGATGGGAATTTGAGGCTATGCATAGATTTAAGATAATTGAATAAAGTCACTATAAAAAAAGTAATATCTACCAAGAATTGATGAGCTCTTTGACCAGCTCAAAGATGCCATATCTGATAAGTGTAGATCCTATTTAAGGGCCATCACTATGCCTCAAATCCATTACAGTTGTTTCATAGTCAATTCCAGATATAGAGCCCCATCAGTCAAGGTTAAACCAAAATGAATTTGTTATGGAAAGAACTCTCTTTCTTTCGTTACAGGAGGTATCTTTGGGCTTCAAGGATGAAGCAAGAGATGGATGAATTCAATCGAGGTTTGTAAGGATCATAATAAGAGGAGGGATTCTAACTACTGAAATAATTGTAATTCATCAACCAATATTAGGAGGAGCTCCCACTTAACATGCCTCACCCTTTATTTATTCCCTCCCCTCAAAGAGATCTCCAAATATTTTAGTTAGAGGGGAAGAAAGAATTACATAAAGAAATGTGAAAGTTTTAGTCCAACTTTCCACTCCATTTCCACTGCCTCTCATTCCAAGCAATATTTACTAATAATGTTCATACAATTCTACATAACATTTGTATCCCAACACTTCCATAATTTTTGTAGGTGGGAATCTGTGTAGACTTTAGCAAGCATAGTGCGAAGGATCTCCCTTGAGCATATGCGAAGGGTTATCCCTTTCCTGTAGTGAAAGGTTATCCTACCAGAAAGACTCATAAAAGGTGACATATTGAAAACCTCTGAAACCAGGGTGATAACATGGGTCCCAGAGTTATGTTTCAATCCTAAACTTGTTTTAGAAATTTCAAAAGGATAAAAAACAACAAAAAAAAGATTGTAAGGTTTTTTGAGTGTTGTGGATGGTAAGTATCATGGACTAAAATAATTTTTCCTCTTTTCCTCTTCATTTGCATCAAAGATAGATACTTTGAAAATGATAAACACTTGTAGGAGATAGTATCTCTTGAAGAAGACCTTCAGTTCAACAAGTGTAAAATGCCTAGATTTTTGAAAACACTCTTCATGGGAATTCATAGCCAACATTCACAATCTGCCAATGTAAACCTCTTAATCCATGGTAGAACATAATAAGTACCTAACAACATAATTTCCTAACAAATATAGAATTACATGTTTGCACCCCCTTCAAACTCAAATTTAAGGCTCTCAAACCATATTTAGCATGGAAACCTATATCTATCATTATCCTCAATTCCCATTTCTCCTTCAACTAATTGAGACTTCATGCAGGCATCATTAAGGCTATGCATATGCAGGCTAATGAACACCATTCATGTTTTCCTCTTTCTTTTCTTGATGTATTTTACAAGGAGAAAATAAGGAAGAATATTGGGATCTCATGGTCTTCCATTGAGCAACAAGGCCCTATTGATTCATAAAATATTCCCAACTTAATAAACTCTACAAAGCCTCTACAACATAGTATGCAAATAAATTGGTTGAATTTGGAACGAAAAAAGAACCAAAACTACCCAAATTGCAGAAGATATGCAATCAATAAAGATGGGGGAGAACAAGGGCACCTAATAACCATAGAGTAATGTTTCAAGCCTAAGCTGCACTAACTTAAAATTGAAAGTCAAAAATTGAAGATTCATTGGGTGTAAGTAGTGTTGTGGAGAGTAAATATTTTAGATTGAAATCAAGTTTTATTTTATCTCTACCTTCATCAAAGAGAAATCCTCTCAAATGGAGCAATATTATAAGGATCCATGAGTATGTTTTGTTAAATAAGACCTCTTGCTTCATTACAGAAAATGCTAAGGTTTAGGAAGATGGTCTTCATAGGAATTCATAGAAAACATTCATGAAGATGGTCTTCATGGGAATTTATAAGAAAACATTCACAAGTGGCCAGGGTGGACCTCCAAAGCCATAGTAAGAACATAGATGTTTGATAGGCAAAAAGTTAACTTTATATACACTCAAACTTAAACTCAATATCTAAGATTCTAAAAATGCTTCGTACAAGAAAAATAACAGAGTATTGAGAAGTGTCAATCTTGTAAGGCCCTAACCAACACTTCTTGATTCATCCATTAAGAATCCAAAACATGAGGGAATGTGAAAATTCAAAACATAATGAACACAATACAAACAAACATTTACTAGACAAAAAAAAAAAATCCCACACACAACTCATTTTGAGATTTCCTCAGTGCCCTGCATGTAAATCCAACCTTCTAGTCCCTTGCTCCTAGTTGAAATTGTAGAAGTAATAGGTAACCATGAAATAGTTGTGGGTTGGGGTTCTCTCCCACACCACCAACTCAAACCATGGAAACATGGCTCTAGCTCATTCACCTACAAGCAGAGTGAAGATGTAGCAAAGAAAATGGAATAGTGGGCTGAACAATGATGGGTAACTAGTTAATTATATCATATTTTCTTATAGGGTGAGGTAGACACAACTCGTGCATGCAAGGTTCATGCAAATTGTGTTGACTAACTTTGTTGGTGTTTATTTTAAGATATTTTTAAATTAAAATTAAAAAATAAATAGAATAACTAATAAATAAGGTTAAATAAAAAATAAATAAAGAGAAGTGTCTTACTGCCAAGTGGGGCTTGCATGCAGCCAAGTGCCCCCGTTGGATCCTCGTCTTGAACATCAGACCCTTCATCTGTCTCTCAAGATCTCACTCACGATCAAGCATGCAAAGGATTAGGTTCAGGAGCTCTAAGCCACTCCACAAAAAAGATGGTAGAAGCCCAGCTGCTTGACCGAGTTAATATTAATCGACCACAATACAAATATAAGCAACGAGTCGTTTCAGACTCGGTTTGGTTGGAGGGATTCAGAGGCATAAAGATCTTCAACGGGTTTGAAACTCTTGTGATTCCTAGCATTCGGACCATAGTTTCAATTCTTCTATCACTACCCATTGTTTTATGCTCAACTACTTAAGTACTCATGTTCAAGTAGTAGAAGCTTAGAATTACTAGTACTGTAATTAACATGGTATTCATAAATATAATGAATCATAAATCATATTTATTCATGAATTTTACCACTTATGCTTTGATTTAGCTACATAGTAATATTCTCAATAATCCATGGTTAAGCTAATATTTTCAAGCAGTCTTAACACACTAGCTCATAATCCTAGATGAGTCGGTGAATTGCATAGTTCTATGGTCCTGACTCATAATTAATGACTTGAACAAGGGCTAAGTCTTATTTACTGGCCATACATATAAAAATCAAGAGATTAGATCAAGGGACAAACTAACATCCCTGGCAGGCCTACAACTTCTACTTCCATTGCATTCTTAGGTATGCCCACACCCTCCATGGCATCGAATATTCTTTGACATTTTCACAAGCTATAGCAAGTTTTCTCTACTCACTCTCAACTAGATTCACTTCTTGTATGAAAGAAGCATCAACAACAGGCAAGAATCCAAGCCAAACCAAACTTGAAGAGAACATGTGGCCAATTTGGGCAGCCGCATGTACTAGAGAGCTTAGGGTATTGTGGCAGTGGCGAGACTGGTTAGTAGTGTCAATAATAATGTTAATAACAAACAATTAATGTTAATTAATGTTAACTAAGTAATGTTATAGTAATGAGAGCATTACTTGATTCTGTAAAAAATTCCTCGCAATATGTTTTTTAGCCCTAATTTTGTGCCTCTAAGCCTCGAGAAGAGGCCAAATAAGATGTTCAAATTCTTTATCAGCTAACAAAAAGCAATGTTAAGATTAATATGGTGGAGAAAAAGTTTATTATAACATTTGGGGTTAAAACTTTAGGTTTGATGTTTTGATTCATGTGCAGTGAATAATTAAAAGCAGTGTACCTATTACTGTAGTCCCTGTTGCCTTATGGCAGGGACTAATAAGAAGGGATAATGAGCGAAATGTATCTACAATATATTATTAATTTCTCATAATCACAATGATTCAAACATATTCAAAGTTATTTAGCACACAATTTTAAATATGTAAATATTTTAAAAGTGTTATCATTAACTTTTAAGTTCAACAAAGGGACACATGGCTCTTAATTTTTCTAATCAGGGAATTCCTCGTAGGGTTCAAGGAACAATGCCTATAGTGGTCTCGTAGTAACATATAATGCATATAGTGGCCTCCTAGTAACATTGATGGGTAGGGTCAAGAGGTAATGCTCCAAAATTTTTATAATATTTTCCATAGAAACATTATGTGCACCAAGTTCTAAAGCATGTATAAGTATATTAATTGTATGCATAGACATTTCAATATGCATGCACATACAACATCATAGCCACATTTATCATTTTGTGCGTACACCCTTGATCAAACATGCACATTAAGGACCATTATGGAACCCCAATCTAATGTGCCTACAAAAAAAAAGGAATATTAATAACCACGATGGAATCAATAATGACTTTTATTGATGACAACACCAGAATGTGTTGGGTATATCTGTTGAAGAATAAATTTGAAGCTTTTGAAACTTTCACACATTTTCATGCATGGATTGAAAATGATACATAATCCTCTATTCGTATTGATAATGGAAAATAATATACTTCAAATGAATTTGAAAACTATATTCTCTAACACGGGATTCAACATCAAACAACAATTTCTTATAATCCTCAATAGAATGGTGTAGCTAAAAGAATGAATGCGACAACCTTAAATACGGTTTGTTCAATGATTTTTTTAACAAATGGAAATTTGATGTTCCAGGTTGATGCATTTTTATGTTTAGTGTATATTAAAAATAGATGTCCATGTCATTTTCTAAAAAACAGGACTGCTTACGAAATGTGGTATGGCCACATTCCTTCGGTAAGGCATCTTAGGGTTTATAGTTCCACCAGTTATGCCTTAATTCCTAAGGAACAAAGAAACAAACTTGGTGCCTAGATTTGAAAGTGTGTCTTCTTGGGGTACTCAGATACCTTCAAAGCATATCATCTCTACGATGAAGTAAATAGGAATTTTATACTGTCTAGAGATGTGATTTTTCTTAAATCGTCCAAGACTAACAATGTTGTTGAGCCATATCTTGATCACTTAGACAAATTTAGGGATGCAAATCCTTTCAAGAATTTGATAATGAGATTCCACATCTTGAATGGGGGATCCATATCCTAGATCAATATATGGAATCTCTTTCTAAATATCTCTCTCCCCCTCATGAAGTTCCATCCACTTCTTCAGATCAAGAAGACACTTTGATTGATGTGATTGAGATTATTGGAAAGAAAAACATTGCTTCAAGCTCATCTTACTCAATATAATATCTTAGGCCATCCTAGAAAGGTCCTCCAAATTGGCTCACTAAGACAATTGAAAGTGTTAATCCTGATGAGGTTGGAAAGATAGGAATGAGAAGTTCCACCTCAAAAAATGGAGGTGATGTAGATGATTTTGATTCAACTGTTGATATGGATATTTCTTCTGATTGTGATTTTATTTTTTTATTTTTTTTTATATTAATTCCGAACCAACTTCCTTTAAACAAGTTTCTTCTCATGATGAATGGAAAGAAGAAATGAAGAAAGAGTATGATGCTCTTATAAATAATGGAACCTAGAAGTTGGTGGACCCTCCATTTCGAACCAAGCCGATTAGCTACGAGTGGGTCTTCAAGAACAAGTATAAATCAGATAGATCACTTGACAAGCACAAAGCAAGGCTCATGGAAAAAGGATTTTCATAGAAAGAATGGATCAATTATGAGGATACTTTTATCCCCACAACAAAATGGGATATGATACAAGCTCTCTTTGCATTGGAAGCTCAGAATGGATGGAAAGTCTATCAAATGGATGTAAAATTTGCTTTATTGAACGAAGATATGGAAGAAAATGTTTTATGTCTCAACTAGAAGGATTTGTTGTGAAGGGGAAAGGGAAAAAATTATCTAAGCTTATCAAATCCTTGTATGTCCTCAAACAAGCACCACGATCTTAGTGTGAGAAATTGACTGAGCATATTCTAAAACTAAATTTCAAACACTTTGATCTTTATTATGCAACTTTTTTTGTCAAGAAGGTTGGAAAAATTGTTGTCTATTGTTGTGTATGTATATTATTTACTGATGATAGGGAACAATGAAAAATATGTTTCATCCATTAAAAAATAATTGAGGAGAGCATTTGAGATGACATTTTTGGGATATGTTCACTATTATTTGGGTATTGAAGTGACCTAACATCAAAAGTTTATATTCCTCTCTCAAAAGAAGTGCATTCGATATTTGTTCAACAAATTTGTCATGGTTAAATGCAACCTTTTGTCCACTCCAATGGAACAAAATTTGAAGCTCACTTCCAAAGAAGGAAATGAATTTGAGGATGCAACGAAGTACAAACCGTTCATAGGAAGTCTTAACTACCTCATTACTTGTAAGCCTAATTTATTGAGGTAAACTAGAGCATGTATTTTAATATAAATTTGGGTCGGTAAAATTAGAAACATGCCAAAGTATATGGATATTAGATCTAACTAGTTTAGAAAGCAATTTCTTAAATACTAAAAAATGAATAAATGCATGCTACAATATGAAAATGGAAAGCTAAAAGCATAAATTGCTGAAATGTAAATCTATAAACATGAGAGTGTCTCATCAAAATCATCAAAGTAGGATTTATCAAAGTTATTTTCTATTAAAGCAAGAAAAATATTCTATGGAAGCATATAAAGAAAGCATATAAATATGTTTTATGAAAACATATGAAAAAGTGAATAATGATCTTATTCAATTTTAGATAACAAGGAAGAGGCGCCTGTCTCAAAGGTCCTGATTGTCCTTCCTTATTGCTTCTATTCATTCAACAAAACCATTTTCACTTATCTAAATTACCAAAGTAAAGAAATAAAGTATATAAATATAATCTAGGGAAGCATGGGAAAAAGTGATTACTGATTTCAATTCAATCCTAGTTAACAAAGAAGAGGCTCTAACTTAGAGACCTGGTTTGTCCTTCTTTATTGAAACTAATCATTCAACATAAATCATTTTCATTATCTAAATGGCCATGGCATGCAAATGAGTTGATACAAGAAATATTCACAATTGATTAAAACCTAAATACAATATTAACTCAGAAAATGAAGATGTTAACATATATTTACATATATGCACATAAATAAAAAATAGTGTACTTAGCTCAACATGGGAGACCTCTACATTTTCCTGGTACAATTCAAGACAATTAGATACAACAAGTATTCAATCACATTACACATAAAAGTATGCACAAAAAAATAAGAAAGAAAGTCTCAATCTCAAACTGTATTCAAAAAATAATAGTCACCATCATATATGTTCATAGTTGTTGGTAGCCTTTCTAAAATAGGCTAAAAACATATAACAAAATTGTTATATTTACTATAACTACTTACAAAGAGTCTGTTGATGGGTTGGAATTTTACACCAATAGTCAAGGGGATATCCCCGGTGTTGGTTCCCAACTAGAGCCTGCACCGTGTGTGCTGGGGATCCCTACTGGTATGTAGGCCCGACTGCCGTTCAGTTTCATAGAGCTATGTTGGGACGGAGGTGGGATATGAACATAATCAAATGTATTAACTTTAATAAACACAAGAGAATAATTGACAAATATCCAGTACCATATATACCATGAATAGCCAAAATGTAAACAAAACAACCTTATATAAAGTTATTGTTAGCAGGACTTTAGATAAGACTTATGTATATTAGATAAATAATGCTTAACAATTGCAAATTAGTTCATAAAAATCAACCATTTATAAGCGTACATAATTGTGCAGTCAAGACAAATTATACTAATACCAAAAGAAATAGTTCACTGGCACGAGCATAGAGTTAGTAATCTGAATACCATTCATACATAGCAAAACCATATTTGAAGTATGAAACAACGTGTGAGGAGACTGCACATCAAATAGATTTCAGGAACATTCGATCCATCAAGTGAAGAAAATACTCATGGCACACGCACAATTTGTTTTAAGAATCCAATAGTGAAGACGTACAATCAACTCTTGTATTAATTAGAAGGACATCAATTCTCTCAAGTAATATATATATATATATATATATATTATATTATATTATAATATATATATATATATATATATTATATATATATTATAATATTATATATATAAATTATATAATATATAGGAGGAGAGAGAGAGAGCGAGAGAGAGAGAGAGAGAGAGAGAGAGAGAGAGAGAGATATCTATTATGTATGTATGTATGTATCTCCAAAATAGTCCTTAGTAAAAAGCCCTTACAAATGATGCATGGGGCTATATTTATAGGATAAAAGTGACCCTTCGTCTACCCTTGACTCTTGGGCTACTTCATGACCTTTCATCTACCAGATGACTCTTGGCATCCTACATGACCTTTCACATTCACAAGGAATTTTGTGTTATTGTAGTACACAATGTCAAAAAAATGGTTATCAACCTAATTGACTAATCTACTGATGGCAAGTTCTAGAATGTTGAGCCCGAGATTTTCTGTCAGATAAGTGCACTATATGTTGTATTCTACCACAATAGGATAGATCTGTGGTTGGCCTTCATCATGTTGATGTAAGCACTCAAGTGCATATGGGAGGAGGGTGTTCTGTTTGGCATGCACATAATTATTCAAGGTACCTAGCTTGGTGTAGAGCCTCACTTGTTCTAGTACATAACCGTTGATATTTTCTCTGGTGATCGACATATATCCTGTATGGGCTGCTTGTCTATATGTCTCTACAAATGCCCGTACTTCATTGTTGATCTCCTCCTAATTTTTTACCTGTCCAACCTCCCCTATAGAGGGGACCCCATGTAGTTGGATCACTGATTCCAAGTTCCTAAACAACTGTCTGTAGGAGGCCAGCACCCTCTTCGCATCATTGGCTAACTTATATTTGGACTGAACTTTGATACGGAGTTGGACCCTAGTATTTTGCATATAAATCTAATCTTTCCTAGGGACCACTGCCGAGGCTTCAGGGTACTTTTCAGACCATTCATCTATTCTATCCAAAGCGATCATGGCTTCTTTGAGCATGGCTACCCTCTCTTTTGTGTGAGTCTGAATGGCCACGATGGGTGCTATAGTGTGGTGTAGTTTTACCATTTCCTCATAAAATGCTGCCATGATCTCCCCCAAGGTCTTTGTTTCTGATGCGATTACCACTTGGAATTCTGTTGAGCTTGTGTGTAATAAGTGGAGTGTCACGTTCTCCTCCTCCATCCTTTTCTTCTCCTGTTCTAGCATGGTGGCCCTTTGCTCGGATGGGTATAGCCTGTTTTGCAAGTCTATAATTTGTTTACTCATTCGGGCTACATTGTGTTCTGTGGTAGCCATGAAAGTTGTTCCAGTAGAGGTGATCATTTGAGGATTTGTCATGATATTGGGCACGATATCTGTTGCCGTAGTTACTGACAACGAGTCAGTTGGGTTCCTGTTGCAATATTTCTTCCTCTCCTATATAATTTTGACGTTTATTCCATCAAATGTGATTTTAGTAATATCTAAGACCTCCTCGTCTTGATCTTCTGAGATGTCCAGCTTTCGGAGGGGAAGGTGTCCACCAGTGAGGGGAGTAGCGGGAGGTACATCTAAGGGAGGAAGCTCACCTTGTCCTAAGCCAAAGTCGATTGCTTTGCTTGTCTCCCCTTGTCTATTTTTCTCGGTTTCCTTTTCCTTGTCCATCCTAATCTCTTCTTTCCACTGCCTCTTTTCTCCTCTGCTAGTGCTCATTGCCTCTCTAGTTCCTCCTCCATGTTCTTTAGCTCTTGTTCTAATCTTTTGTGCTCCTCTTCTTTTCTCCTTTCAGCTTCCTCTGCTTGTTTTTCTTTTTAGCTTCTTCTTGATTTTTTCTCTTTATCTCATCTTGTGCTTTCTTTTCTTCTTCCTGTCGCCTTTTATCCTCTTATTGTTTTATCCTTTTCTCATTCTGTCTCTAGTCGCCAGAGTCCTGAGATTTCTTGCTTTCCAATTCTCTTTGTCTCTTGAGCTCTCGCTTCTTCCTTGCCAATTTGGCATTTCTTTCTACGAGTGTAACTTCCTCTTCCTCACTATTTCTTAGGGGGTTTTCAACTTATCTTCCTTTGCATTTCCTTGATTCCTTGGCTCCCTTTAGTGTTTCATGCCGTTGTTTCTTCACGGTTGAAACTCTTTCTTTGAGGCTTATGTCCTTCTTAGAATTTTCGAGGAGCTCGTCATGCCCCAATAGTGAGAGGAAAAGGTGGCCATGGTTTCTTCTTACCTTTGTTCAAAACCTTCGAGAAACCCTACGTCATTTGGTAATAGATCTCTCGCAGAAGTGTCCTATCTGTGACAAACTTGGGAAGAGCATGAAGAGATTTATGAGTACTAAACACTTTGACAGTTGTTCCTTTATTAATGGGGAACCAATGAGCTACTTTGACCACAGTATTCATGGCTCTTTGTGACATGCAAGGTGATTCTTCCCCGAATAGTAGTTTGTATAATGGGATAATAAATGTTTCAGATATTACATCCAACATGCTTCTATAAGCTTTGTCCCAGAAGACTTTGTAGTGGCAGTGGACAGGTTGGGCCAATGATGTGTCCCAATTACAACTCTAGTGCTTGAAGTATCACCTCGAATAGACAACATCAAGGAGCTATGATGACATGTAAAATTCTGGAGGCTGCTCGAGGAGTGGGCTTTTGGTAGAAGCTATGTTTGTCCTCAAAGATGATGAGAGGATGCCTGCCCAATTAAAAATAGTTCTTTGAGTGGTGACAACATACATGAGAGGGACCCATGTACCAAAAACGACATCACAGTCTGCCTTGCAATATAACTTCCACATCATCGCAACGATAATTGATATACTTTGCGTAACCCCTTTGTCTTGTAAGCCTGGTCTGTCTTGACCCAAAATTTTTCTGGGTCTTGCCAACAATCCCTTAAGATGTCTTTCATTGGGGTTGTGAACTCGGAGAGAAACGTTTTGTTAAAAGTCTGCTACCTCTCAGGCAATCTGTAGTGGGTACTGATGTCTGTTGGAGAGATGGTGGCTATGGGTGCCTCGTCATGACCCTTGATCATCCAGACATCTGTATCTGTACACTGTAAGATCCATTCAATGTTTTCTGTACATGGGAACACTGGGGGATGTGCCACTACTTTATGTAACTTTGACTTATTGACGTTGATATATACCTGGAAGTCTTCTTGTGTTTCTGGAATATATTTTTGGAAAATTCCTCATAGATAGTATACCAATAGAGCTTGGTGGTTTTACTTATATTGCAAGCAGTGTCTCCAAATATAGGTGGCTCTTCTTCTGGATCGATCTCCCATGCCTCGCTTCGTAAGGTTCCTTGAGCAACTTTAGTAGTCAGGTGACCCATTTCGTCTTCAAAAGAAGAAATGGATATGCACTCAAGATTGATGTCACCTGGCATGTCAAAAACACAGTCCCATGATGAGAGAGATGGCGTGAAAATCAATTGAAACCACAAAAACAAAGAAGAGTCTTAGCCAGTGACAGGAAGGTTGTGGGGAAGGCAAGTTGCACGGTCGTAGATTTCAAGAATGTGACTAAGAAACTGAGGTCACAAGGTCACAGTTTGTGGAATCTGGTCACAAGTCGCACAACAAGATGGTGGTTGCAAGTCGCAACCAGATGGAGGTCGCGAAGTGACATGGGGAATGGTATCACGACTGCGGGACGTATGATTAAGGGGCTAGGGTCACCCTCAAAGGAGTGGATTTTAGGCTTACTGATAAAGGTGAGGGGATCAGGGTTAAGACAAAACACACTTTCTCGGTGCAAGCAATGGGTGAAGAGACTAGGGAAAACTGTCAAATAAACCCTAGTGTGAGGGATAAGCCAGAGGTTGAGAGGGGCAGACAGTGACACTTGGAAGTAAACAATGATTTCAGGAGGGAGGACCATTACTTACCAGAGTTGGATGCACGGGAAAATTCGAGTCGGAGAGACTTCTAGCTTCCCGTGTGACCAACATAGCCTTGACAAATTCGACTGGGTGACTTCATATTTATAAGATAGTCGCACATGTGGGGGTTGCGAGGGTCGGGAGTGCATCTATTTGCAACGAATGTGACCATGTGACCTAGGAGGTCGCATAGTCGCATGGATCACGTGGTCACGTCAGAGAATGGAAGGATGTAGAGCAACCTTGCGACCTGGTGAGTTGCAGAGTTGCATAGTCGCAAAGTCGCACATATGATTGACGAGGAATCGAGGCGACCTTGCGACTTATGTGAATCGAAAGGCTGCAAAGTCGCAAGAACGTTATGAGGGTGGAGGCATGACTATGTGACCTTGTGACCTATGAGTCGCCATGGTCGCAATTATTAACATAATCGCGTTTCAACTCTACGTCCAACCTACCAAGGCAGGAACTAGCGACTTGGTTTAAATTAGCCAAAACTTAGATTTCTCCTCAGGTTTGCTGAGACTGATGAAATTTTTGGGCAGAACCTAGCAGGGCCAAAGGCTTGACCTAGTGGAGGGGCTCCAAAAATTTAAGGGTGCCCAGATTTTGGAGGGGTTGTTGCAGCAGCTACAACAATTAGCGATTCCTTGGAAGAATCCAAGATCTCTTAACGTTTACGGGCCTCGCTTAAGGGGACTTAAGTAAATATCGCTTCATGGGGATGTGGGTCCCATTGATGGTATTTTGGGCCTCCCTTTTGAACTTGGTCAGTTGTCCCAACTAGCCTGACATGATTTTTGCACACGCAATAAGGTGCTACCTCCCGCTATCTTGGAACCAAAAGGGAAACTAAAGTTACACTATGAGCTTTGAAGTTTTCTCAGTATATCGGTGATGGTACGTTGGTGTTGCTTTGCTGCCAGCGAGCCTGAACAGTACCCCGAGGGAGTCACTACCTAGAAATTGTGAATGTTGCTCTGTTGCCAGTGAGCCAGGTTAGTACCCTGGTAGAGTCGTTGCTTCACCTCTTTGCATAGGAAGCCTTTCTCATTCCTTTAGCCCTTATTATGAAAGGATGGAGGTGCTCATTGGCACTTATTTTCCTATGCATATATGCACTTATTTGATGAAGACTTGAAGCCTGAGTGGATGAGGGATCCCGAATTATTTGACTTGCAAAGAGGCTGTTTTTGTTTTTTCAGAGACCTTATTGTTTTTCCGAGATATATGTATGCTCATTACTGGTTTCTTCAGTTTCTCTTTCATTCCCAGAACTGCAGGTGAGCTAGAATGGTTTTAGGATTTTTGACCATGTAAGCAACTAGGACAGATTGACATGAGCATGAATGAGGGCCTGTGCGTGCCATTGAGTTCCCCATTGTCACAAATCCAACCCACAATACTCTTGTCGCGACTTAAGATTTGGTCCATTAATGGTTCTGGAAAGCATTTGTGGGAGCCAAAGTGTAGGGCTACTTTAACTTTAACTTGCCATCTCAAATTTATTCCGAAAGACAATAATTAAACTAGCAAACCAAAATTATATGATAGCAAACGGTGACTATCTACGAAATCAATGGTAAACTACAGTACAAGGTGGGGCCAACAACTCTAGGGTGTCTAGGTGAAGTAACATTTGAGGTCATGGTCATTCACTGGGAGGGGTTCCACTCGCCCTTCTAAGGTTTGCAATTTGAAGGTGTGATGACCAATTTTTTCTACGATCTGGAATGGGCCTACCCATAAAGCCTGAAACTTTATGTGTTTGCCTTTGTCGTCGTGAGCCCTGTCCCACTTGAGCATGAGGTCCAATACCTCAAACTTGTGGGACCCTGTACATTTCCTATCGAGCCATCTCTTGATCCAGGCTTGGTGGATGGCAAACATTTCCTTAGTTTTGGACCTTTCTTCTTCCATTTTTACCATGGTATTGATTCAGCTTTGAATGGACAGGCACGGGGTGCCTTGCAACTCTTAAGCCAGCCTAAGGGTGGGCAGATATAGATTGGGTGGCAAGATGGATTCTTTCCCGTAGAATAGAAAATACAAAGATGTGTTGATTGACGTTTTGGGAGTGACTTGGTCAGCCCACAGAGTGTTATTGAGGGCATTGTACCAATTCTTTTGTTGCGAGAGTAGGGTTTTCTTGATGATACGAATGAGGTTTTTTTTGGTTGGCAGTTTCCTTGGGGATAGTAGTTGGCCAAATTTTTTAACACGATGCTATTTTCTAGAGCAAAATCATACAATTTCAAATATGAAAAGTAAGTAGAGTTATAAAAAACAAGGGATGTTGGAACATTGAACCTGGCCATGATTTACTTCTTAATAAAGTATATTACCTCATCGTTGTTAACCTTTCGCAATGGCATTGCCTCTACCCATCGGGTGAAATAGTCGGTTGTTGTGAGTATGTACCTGTTTTGCTTTGACGAGTTAGGGATGATCTCACCTATGATGTCCAAACCCCATTGTTGAAAAGGTTCCTCGATTGCTATCGGTTGCAGAGGAGAATATGACCTTGCCTGTCTACCTGCATGCTTCTCGCAAATCAAACACTTTCGTACATAGGCATGAGCATCTTTGAAAAGTGTGGGCCAGTAGAAACCTGTCTGCATGACATTGTGAGATGTGGTGTCACCTACATAGTGACCTCCTGCTGGTCTGTCATGTAGATCTTTCAGCACCTATTGAGCCTCATCGTATTCTAAACATCTCAGTAATATACCAAGTTGGTGCTTTCTGTAAAGGTTCCCTTGGACCATTTGATATGAGGCAGCTTTAAGCTTGACAACTCTCCTCTATTTAGCAGACATGGTTTCAGGCAAAGAGCCATGCACTAGGTATTGTTTTAAAGCAGCGTACCATGATGAGGAGTTGTGTGAGCTGAGAAGTTCATTATGGTACATTTCGATCTCGTGCTCCCAACCTTCTATTTCTTGAACCAGTCGATCAGACTCCATGTTCTGATGATCAATGACCTCGAAAATCAGTATATAGAGACCATGCTCTTTCATAGTTTGGGAGGGCTAAATTATAAATCATATTCTTGGAGGGATTTCATCTAGTTGGCTCTCCTCTCCCCTAGCTCCTGTTGTACAAAGAGGGATCTGATGGCTGGATGGGGGACCGTCGCCGTGATGTGGTTCTTTAGGATGTATGTTCTGAAGTGTTTCACTAATTTGTAAACTGCATAAGCCTGCTTATCGATGTCCGGGTAGTTTAGCTCTAGCCCATGGAGTCCTATACTCATGAATGATATAGGACGTTCATCGTGATCATAGTCCTTTTGGGTAAGGACTGTGACTAATGATGAATCTGAAGCAAAAGTGTACAAGATAAAATATTCGTTGAAATCGGGGCTAGAAAGGGAAGGTGCTTCCATGATAGCTGCCTTAATCCGATCAAAAGATTCCTTTTCTTCCCGCTCCCATTTGAAAATTGTATCCTTATTTATCATGTTCTGTAAAGGTTTAACAATTTGTGCAAAATTAGAAATAAACTTGCGAAGGAAATTAATTTTGCCGAGGAAAGATTGCATACCTTTTTTGGTGGTCGGCTGAGGGATCTGTGCTATGGATTTTACTTGGTCGGGATCTATGGTGATTCCTTTCTTGGTGATAAAATGGCCTAGCAGGTTGCCTTTTGAAACCACAAATATGATCTTCTTAGGGTTGAGAGAGATCCAATATTTATGGCATCATTCGAAAATCTGTTTCAAGTGCTGTAGATGATCACTCCTTTTCTTTGAAAAACGATGACGTTGTCCAAGTAGACCACCACAGTTTGACCCATTAGCCCTCGAAAAGCGATATCCATAGCTCTCTAGAAAGTCGCCCCGACATTTATGAGCTCGAATGGCATACGGTGAAATGCAAATGTCCCCCATTTTGTCTGGAATGTTGTCTTGATTTGGTCTGTTAGTGATACCAGAACTTGATTGTAATAGGAGAATCGATCCAGTAGAGAGAAAACTTCAGCTCCTGAGATGGTTTGGAGGATTTTCTCCATGGAGGAAATTGGGTAGTTATCTTTGTCTGACGCACGATTAAGGTTCCAGAAATCGATGCATAGATGTATCTCTCCGTATTTGTTTCTCACTAGCACCATATTAGATACCCATGTCGAGTGCCTAACCTTAAAAATAATGCGAGTATCCAACAATTTATTTAATTCCTTCTGTATGAGGGGTTCCAACGCGAGATGCAACTTCCTCAGTTTCTGCTGAAATGGTTTAACTCCCTCTTTGGTAGTGGTAACATGCTGAATAATTTGAGTATCATACCTCTTCAGGTCATCATAAGTCCAAGAAAAGACATCACGGTACTTTTGAAATAAGCTAATGAATTCTTGTCTTTCCTTTGGGGTGCACCTTGTTCCCAAGTTAACGTACTTGGGGTCTGACTCGGTTCCGAGGTTGATTTTCCTGTGCGAGAGAGTGGAACTATGCGTCTTGGTATTCAGAGGACCTTTGAAATGATTCTGGAGGTCGAACAATTTCTCCAATGACACCACCCTTTTAGGTAAGGAGTTTCATTTCCACGAATCCGCTTCATCTTGTAACGATTTCTCATGTTCCTCTTTGTCGATAGCTGCATCTTTGAATACTTCCACATTTGCCATGAACTCCAAAATCTGCTGGTCATCATTGAACACACACAAGTTAGTTGTTTTGTCTGGTACCACTGGATTATACATAATTTTAATAGAAAAACCATCTCTATGGGGTGTGAATCTAGTTGTAGCATTAGCTAGAGTGTCAGCAGCAACATTGTTAAATCTTGGAACAAAAATGATATTGAAATATTTAAAAAAAAATTATGAGGTGTTGTTGGATTAATGGGGCCTGACCCAGGTTTGGAAGTGATTTAACCAAGCAAGTCCTGGTACTACTAGCCCTTTTAACAATAGGTTACGGAGCGCAGACTGAGGTCTCACCCAAAGTAGTATGGGAGGGTGTTAGAACCAGGTTTCTGCACCCTAGGGGTTACTTGAGAAGCTTCTGGAGATTCACAATCTGAACCTACATGCTTGCGCTACTACGCGCAGCTGTCTATCCTTCACAACCTATGCCACTACCTCCGTGAACCTCTGTAAGGGCACGAAGAAAGTACTACCCTGATCTCTATTCTTACTGCGCTATTATATTAGTGCTTAACTTAACTTGTGAGGGCCCAATATTCTTATTACTTCATTCAACATTCAGGTAAGTGCACGTAATCGTAAACAGTATAAATGCATAAAGATAAACATAAAAATAGATGCACAATATTCCGAATCAAACTTATCTTTATTAGTATTCCTTTTCAAGTACAATCCCACTTACAGACTCGACTCCGCCCTGCGCACTCAGCTGCAAGGGTTCGCGCACTCAACTGCGGACTCTACTAGGCCTTTGTGCACTTAGTTGTAGAGCCTCTTCCTACTACTACGACCCAGTACACCTCAACTTCCCTTCATTCTCTTTCCATGCCTTTGTTATTCTATCTATTCTCTGCTTAAATTATTGTCTTTACACTTAGAGTCTCTCTCTATTTATACAATCCCATGGTCCGCAGACCATGGGTAGGCTGACACAACTTTACATTAAATTACAATTCTTAGGGTGGACAACCCTATGACTCCATTATACAATTCACACTCCGCGCCTGCACTTCGCAGGGTCTTACAATACAATTGACGAAAACTCGGGCTTTAAGCCCCAAAACCTGTTGAGGGATCCCATGCCCAACAAGCCCCCAACACAATCATCATGACTCGTCTCGAGTCACTCTGCTGGTGCATCGATCTTTGCGCAGAGTCCATCCAGTAGGTCTCGCGCAGCTTGGGTGTCTACGTCACACTGTTCTGCTGTCTGCTGTATTTGTTGCACGTGTATCTCTGAACCTTCGTGAGTAGGGTCACATTCCTGTCTAACCACATAAAGTTCCTGCATTTTTGCCACCTTTTTTCAATGGTAGCTAAAATTGTGAAAGCTTCATCAATCCATGGTTGGATGCGTGCTTTAAGTAGGGCTTATTTTTGTCACGCGTCATCTAATTAGTTATTCAGTGCCCTTGCTTGTTGTAGTTTGGTGAGTCGTTGATTAAGGACAACCGTCTGCACGGTCCCCCAGACACTGTCATACTCCTGCTGCAACTCGCACGCCTCTGTCTCTAGGCATTGTAGGTTTGGATCTTCTTGCCAGTATGTAAGCATGGTTAGTTCTTTATCCAACATCCCGGTGCAGTCCTTTACCGCTTGGCCAATTTGCTCCAACCCTGTTTGGATAACGCGGGCACGCTTCTCTCTGACCTCTGGGGGCATGGAAGGCTACGCCTTCAACCGTAGCTCAGAGATCTGCAGGTTCAGCTCCAACTGAACCTTCATTGTTTCCTCTGTGGCCTCACGTACTCTAGTCGCCAATCTGTGGACCTGCTCTGCTGCTGGTAGCTTTGCCATCACCACCAACTCTGGGACACTCCTACCAACATCCTCTACTGCCTGCTCCAATCCGCGAGCCTGCGCAACCACCTCATCACACTGGAGGCTGAGCTGATCCATGTTGATTTTATGTTCGTTCAAGACCTGGATTGCGCAACCTTCCCTGGTGCGAAGCTCTACGATGACTCCATCTTGTAGTTGGTACAGGGTTTCACGTGGCAGGGCTACCAAGTTTAAGTCGACATCTTTCATGCTGCTCATCGTAGCCCAATCAACCTCGCTTGCTACTGCTAGGGTGCCTTTGGGCAACACGAAAGGGTTGTCCCTACAGGCGTGCAACTTATGTTCGACTTCTGTGGTTTTTTTTGTGACGTACGGAGCCATTGTACCTATTTGGGGGGGTTGCACTTGTAAGCCTTGTAGCTGCGTGTTGAGCGCCCCCAACACACTGTTATGCTCCATCCTCATTTCCTTGAGCGCATCCTTTGTGACCTCACGAATCATTTCATTGATGTCAAACAATCACCTTCTATTAGTGTGATCGGGTCCACGGACATCTTTGTCTCCTTTACCTTCATCCTGGCAGCTGTTTTCTCAGGGACATGTGGTCGCTTGAGTTGGGTCGATGCTGAACCAGGGTCCGCGCACTCTTTTGTCTTGTCCACTTCCCTAGTCTGCTGCTCCGTGGACATCTCTTGGCCCTCCTCGGGCTCTTCTTTTGGCGCTATTGTGGTTTCTACCGTCTGCACCGCTGCTGCTACATCGACCATATTCTACTATGCGGTTGCTTCTTGTTCATGGTGCCTCTTTTCAGCTAGCTATGCAATGCGCAACTTGGTGTCCCTCTTCCTTTGCTGGGCTACGACCTTCTCCATTCCTGCCAAGTCTGGGGCACACCACTCCGAAGGCCATGACTCCATTACTGTGAAGATCACATCATCCGTTGCGATCAACAGAAGCTTCACCCATCTCTGCACTAGATCCTTGACGCCCAGATATACAGGTTATGCATATCTGCCTTGAACTCTGCCAAGCTCTGCAAGCTATTATAAACCATGGGAGATAGGCTTGGCCTTTGGTTGACCCACATTCGGATGCTCACCTCCGTGAAAACCCAGAACACCTTTGTCTCACAAATCCTCTTCGCGTCTTTTGTAGCTCAGAGCGAGGTGTACCTCACGGTTTCAGGCAGATCATCCTCAATACTGGGAAACTGGCTATGCTCCGGCAGTTCCCCTGAAACTAACAAGATGGATAAGAGCAACCATGCGTAGTGGAAGGTCTTACCCTGCTCCTGGGCCTCCTTGTAGTTTGTCAGAAACTCCTCGCAGAGGAACTGTGCTTAGTTGAACTATACTCCCTCCGCGCACTGCTCTGCCAGTGCAATCACAAACGCTGGTACTTTGTCGATGCAACATTTCCTCATCAGCTTGTCGGCTAGTAGCTAGGTGGCTATGCGCATCACTTTGTCCTTAATGCTTGCTATTACATACCCCCGCTTTTTCTTTTCTAGTTTATACTTGGCCTTCATGACTTCTACGAGGGCCAAGTCGCTGCTTTTTCTCACTATGGTCGTGGGGTTGTGTCCTTTGAAGGGAAGTCAAGAAATTCTGTGAATTAGGTCAGATGCGATGGGAATAGGCTCCTCCAGCTAGAGATACCCATCATTCACCAGGCACAGCAGCTGCCTGATGACAAAAATGGTGATGGGTGCATAGTGGTAGTGGGGTATCCATCGCAGATGGAGTAACTTAGCCTTCTCTACACCGCACAACCATTTCTGCTTCATTCAACTCTCTGTGGATAGGTGTGGGAACTTCTTGCTATCTGTGAGGTCCCAATCCTCGAACTTCATGGCGGGTGTTCGTCCCAAAGGCAGACCTTCAAACATTATACCATTGGGGAGGAGCGGGTCTGGAGCGCGCTATTTGTGGCCTCTAGGTCTTTCAGTATCTTGGCTTTCCCTTTCCACATGGGGATGTACATAGGTAACTTTGTTGTGGAAGGCATTGGTGAGACATCCTCTGCCACATCATCTTGCACCTCAATTTGAGCGATTAGAGCTTGTAAGTCTTCCTCCTCTTCGTCGATTCAATGGTGACGACTTTTCCATTTTCTACCATTGACAATTTGCCAAACCGTGGGTTTCGTGGGGATACATGGATTGGGCCCATAGTCTGCTTATATTTCTTCAGCCACGACGTTCGTGGTGATTTTGGAACTTCTGGCACAACTGCTACCTCTCCGGGCTCCTCATGGGCCATATGGGGCTCCGCGGTATCTTCGGCGAATCACACTCTTGTTCTGGCAACAGTCATCGTGTCTATAGTCAAGGGTGGTAAGAGTACAGGATGCTCACTGCTTTGTAACTACTCAATTCTCACACAACCAAGTGTTGCCTCATGGCTAGCCCTAGGGATTTTATAGCATCTTTTGAATTTGAATTCGATCATTCCCCCCACTTCTGAGTCATTAATGCCTTCTTGGCGGTAGATCGTTCGAAATCTAGCTCTTAATTTGTGTCTTAATTTCTTGCCATTCGCTCCTCTTTGCATTAAATTGGATGTCTTGTCATGAATAGTGACACCAACAGTCTCCTCCTAGTCTACCTGTGCAACAACGCAGCCCCCTATGCGCGGGCGCGACCCCTGTGACATATTGATCCTGCGCGTACCCTCTTGATCAAATAGCTCCCTCACAAACTCTTTTATAGTCTCGCACTCTCTTTCAACTGCTTGGAGCACTAAGACTGTGATTCCTACGGATAGTCAGGTGGTCACACCACTTGTGCGAGGCTTTAATTCACCTTCCAGCCGGTCTGCGGGCACCCCTCAATTACCCTTGCGATAGTCAATGTTGCGTGTTCCTCCTTACGCGGTGTGCTCCCCTGGTTACTCTGTTTGGTAAGGTGCGGTCGCAGCCATGGTAGCAGAGTCACAAATACTCGGCAAAAATCTTCTAATGTAGCGGTATGACTGGCCATATCTTGTCCTGTCATTCTTAGTTTATCGATGCGACATGCTTGCGCAATTTCATTGTCGAGTTTGTTGATCTCTATGTCCATTAACATGCTTTTCTTCCTTAGCCATACCCAATTTTCTTCGAGTTCATGAAGTTTAAGGTTCCCTCACCGAATGGCTTCCTGTAACTGCATAATTCCTTCATCCGGGTCCTCGCGTACTATCCCGCCTATGAGAGCTATTGCATGAGGATTACTTTCTTCCAAAACTATGGTCTTGACTCTGCTTTGCATCTTTGAAATCATTTCCGCGCTCAGAGTTTTACACATGGCCCTATAGGCCCATCGGACTGTTGGTACACACAGGTCCCAATAAGTTCGTCTTGCCTGGTGAACTCTATTCAGGATTCCACATACCCTCTTGAATGCTTCTATGTGGAACTTTTGAGGTGTGCGTCACATTTCCTGCTGCTGCGTCCTATTTCAATTTTCGATCCTTAGTTTGGGGTGTGCTTGTGTGGACTACACAACACATGTTTGTACCCATCGACATAGTTGGGCATGCAAGCTGCTCCGTCTTGGCTGCTCGACTCTCGTTCAAAGCTGGGGGCTTCCAAACCATAGGTGCATCATCCTTCTACATCCGCGCTAGTCCTCAAAGTTTTCTTGATGTGTACCCCACCATCGTGCGGGTGTTGTGCGTAGTGCCCATTTCAATGCATCGAATCAATGCTATTCTGATACTGCGGTTTCAAATTTGCTGAAGAATTCATCCACCACTATCAATCCATCATATGTCAGCAACTCTCTTGCCTCTATTGTCATGCAACGCAGTGATCTAACCATCATGTTGCAATTCAGCGTTGTCACTTCGTGCAACTGATTCTGCCAATGCTCTACTTCTTCATCTGAATCCGAAGTGCAGCAGCGTTCGCACTCCCATGAGATCCTCCCATTTACAGTCGAATTCACACAAACCTGGTTTCACGCAGTTATCTTGTAAATACAATCAAGATCATCGTCAATTTCATCGTCGCGCACTAGTTCAGTGTAACACGCTCCTTCGGTTGGGTCCACTGGGACTACTACACGTAGCGACTTTTTCTCGAAGATCATCTTGCGCTTCTTCAAGTTGATGACTCTGTTCATATTGGTGGCCTAGTCTATTCCTAACAACGCGGGATAGGGATTGTTGTCATCGACAACCTCTATCACTTCAAAATCCGTCTGTGTGCCTGCGCTTTCAATATCCACTGTTACCCCTTGCAACCTTCCCATGGGCAAAATATTTTGTTGGTTTTCCATTCATAATTGAATAGGGGACCACTGTAATGTGGGCCTGTCCATACGTTCCCATGTTTGCTTCAGTAATACATTTGCGTCTGAACCCAGATCTAGGATTACCTGATCCATTTTATATTCCCCAATTTGTCCAGTCAACCTCATTTCTCTTCCAGTGCGCAATGCATGCTTCCCCAATTTCCGGATGATGTGTGGTTCCCTAACCCCGCGCACTTGGTGATCAATTCCTATAGTCCTTTAACTGCCTTATTGTCGCGTAGCAATTTCATGCATGTCTCCAGAAAGGTAGTAAGCATTGAAGGATCCATTCTTGGCTTTGGTTGATCCTTACTACCTAAAGTGGAGGCCTCCGCGAAGCTCTTCTTAGCTTCCATGAATGTCTCCTTTGCGTGTTCTAAGTCAAACTCGGGTTCCTTTGCAGGAGCCTTGTGAAGCTACGTATGTTCCTTGGGCTGCTTCCCCTTATCCTCCCCCGTGGTCGCACCGCTTCTGAGCATCATGTTCACATTCGGGTCTTCTTCGCGTGGATCAGATCTCATCATTTGTGTGTTTTGAGTTAGGGGAGGCTAGAATACCCCTTTTTCACGCATCTTTGTAATCAATGTATGGCAGTCTATTATTTCATGATCAAACTAAGCATAATACAAACAGGATATCCTCATCGGGTTGGTACAATCGCGGGAATAGTGCCTTGGTCCTCCACAATTGTAACAAATTAACTGTCCGCGGCCCCTTCCTGGTCCCATTCCACCTTGTCCTCGACCTCGCCCTTGAAATTTAGTGCATGCGATCCCCGCATCTGTGTCGAGGGCTTGCGTTTCGGTCTGCATCCTATGGGCTGGGGTCTGATCCATCATTAGCTCGTAACTACGGCAAGTGTGCTCATCGTGGCCTACTGACCTATAGAAATTACAAAACAATTGATGGACTATCTATGCATATTTCTACAACAAATGAAAATTGTTCCTTGTGTGTTTCCCTCCTATATGACAGATCATGCACTATAAAGCAGGTGTCGCACTCGGTCTTGCCTATGCCTCTTGTCTCAGCGGCATTGGCCCCCTCCTACCAAGTAGTTCATGAATAATGGGTAGTGATCCTTGTCATGTCCCTAGCCTTTGCATTTTATGCACCATACTTCCTCACACACCTCTGGCCATAGTGCCCTATCCATCTTCAAGCTTTTCATTTCCAAACATAGATTCTGTAGTTGCGCGTGGATTTGCTGAACTCCCAACCTAGGGTCCTATATCGGGGTCTCATGTAATCTCATCACCATCTCTAACACTTTGGCCTGGGTAGAAAGTTTTTGCTGTGTCAGCACCATCCTCAAGTGTGGTGTTAGAGATGCTACAAACCATGCGTGATGTTGTGCATCCGTTAGCATCATATTGGCCTTGCGGATCGTACTCTTCAGCCTTTGGTCTAGATCCTAGGGGGTCTCACCCAGAAGCATCGCGATCTCTTTAAACCCGATGATTGACCGTGTCTCTAATTTTGTCCTGCTAAATTCTCTGTTCAACGCATTCTAGATCTCTGCTATCCCTGCGTTTGGGTGGTTGTTAGAGTGCTTGATGTACCACGTTAATGCGCGATCCTGCAACGTGCTCACCAATGTAGCCCTCTTAATGTTGTCGTCTGTGACACCTTGTGCTTCCCTTACCGCTCTTACCACGAGCCAAAAATGGTCCAGATCCTCATTCCCTACTCCTCTGAATACTCGTAGTTTGGTCACGCTCGCCATACTAAACTGTGGAGGTGGAGTGGGTTGATATGGATGTGAAGGAGGTGAAGTGGGTGGTGGTGTGGGTGGTAACCACGGAATCCGCTGCCTTATGAAACTGACTGCGCTTCTCGGAGAAACTTTCACAAGCTTGTCCTCGCTCTCCCACGAGGGTGGAATTAAGGGGCTGTTTCTAATTCTTCACTACATCTGCTTCTGTAGATTCTTCCGCTCCGTGTATTCCCAAACATTAATTTATTCGCATAACTCACTTTTCACATAACAACATCTTAATCTAGGTATTCAAAGATTTAATATACTTACCTCGTGGTCCCTTGAGAAAATGTCGCTCTACCTCATTGTAACTGACGATCGTGTCCACAACGAACTCAGTGATAAATCCTCCTATTATTTGGTCGAGCCAGTGGTCCATAGATCACACTATCTTATCTTCTAAGCCTTCCATTCTATGCACTAATTCCAGAGTCCAATATCAGTTGGTCAAGCCTACACCTTCCCTGGTTGTCGGCTAACCTCGCAATCCACTCATATAATTCAGAAGGAAAGGATGTAAAGAAAATCTCATGGATTTCCTTATACACATAGCGATCCAACCAATTTTTCTCAGATACTTGCGGAGTTCTGTTTTCCTGTGTCACAAGCTTGTGAATATTCTTGTCCAACCACTCTTCAATTTCCATCTTTTCTAGGTTCCAGTGGCACGACATCAGACATCTCTTATGCAGATTCTAGTCCCGGCAACGGAACCATTTGTTGGCTTAGTGGGGCCGGACCTATGTTCAGAAGTGATTTAGCAAAGCAAATCTCGGTACTACTAGCCCTTTCAGCAACAGTTTGTAGAGCGCAGACTGAGGTCTCACCTGAAGTAGTATGGGAGGGTGCTGGAACCAGGTTTCCGCACCCTAGGGATGTCTTGATGAAGTTTCTAGAGGTTCGCAGTCTGAACCTGCGTGCTTGCAGTACTCTGCGTAGCTGTCTATCCTTCGCGACCTGTGCCACTACCTCCGTGCACCTCTGTAAGGGCACAAAGAAAGTACTACCCTGACCTCTATTCTTACTGTGCTATTATATTAGTGCTTAACTTAACTTGTGAGGGCCCAATATTCTTATTACTTCATTCAACATTCAAGTAAGTGCGTGTAATCATAAATAATATAAATGCATAAAGATAAACAGAAACATAGATGCATAATATTATGAATCAAAGTTATCTTTATTAGTATTCCTTTTAAAGTACAATCCCACTTACAAACCCGACTCTGCCCTGCGCACTCAGCTGCAGGCGTCCACGCACTCACCTGCAAACTCTACTACACCTCTGCACACTCAGCTGTAGAGCCTCTTCCTACTACTACGACCCAGTACACCTCAAATTCCCTCTATTCTCTTACCATGCCTTTGCTATTCTATCTATTCTCTGCTTAAATTATTGTATTTACACTTAGAGCCTCGCTCTATTTATACAATCCCATGGTCCGCGGACCATGGGTAGGCCGACACAACTTTACATTAAATTACAATTCTTAGGGCGGACAACCCTATGACTCGATTATACAATTTGCGTTCTGTGCTCGCACTTCGCGAAGTATTACAATACAATTGACCAAAACTCAGGCTTTAAGCCCCAAAACCTGTTGCGGGGGATCCCATGCCCAACAGATGGCATACCTCTTGCTGGTAATTCTTTAGATGTGGGGAAAAACAATGGATGGTATTGCGTACCTGTCTCATAATGATTTTTGAATCCCCAATCACTTTCAGGTAATCTGTTTTTAGGTCGATGGCCTTTTTGAGGCCGAGAACCAATGCCTCATATTCCGTAGTGTTGTTGGTACATTAGAATTCTAACCTACAAGAGATCAAAAATCTATCCCCTTTGGGATTTAGCAGGACACATCCTGCTCCTGCTCCTTCGTGGGTTTTTGATCTGTGATAATACAACGTCCACGTCTCCGTGCTGAGGGAAGGTAAACTAGACGTATGTAAGTTTAAAGGAAAAATCTAGCTATTGAGGCTCGATGTTTGCATCGGAATTTCAACCTAGGTATTCGGGGAAACGGTTGATGTCTGAGGCTAATAACACCCAAATAAAGATTCAAGGAGGCATACTCGTAGATCTTGTTGAGCATAACTGATTGAATCATTAGAGCCTTCAAGGTCGATTACAATATGTTTCATACATGGCTCACTATTTACCCTGATCTAGTTATTTCTTCCTTTGTAAGGCAGCCACAAGTGAGACTAATCTGTGGCGAAGTAGCCCTGAAGCTTGCAAGACCAATCCCTACTGAGAAGAATACCATAGGCTTCTTGGATGTCCATGATGATTATGTCGATACATTGGTGAACTCGGGAATCAATAGATAACCGAATGATGACATTATTTTGATTCTCCTACGGCGGGGACTGGAGAGATATCAAGTTGGAAAATTTTGTCATCAGTTTTTCTCTTGTTGAATGTTCAGCTTCTTGCATACCAACTAGGGCATAACATTGGTTGATCCGACAGAATTGACAAGGCAGTTGTGGACATTGAAATTAAACATCTCGAAGGTTAAGAGAAATGGGGAAGTGAAGCCTCTCGAGTTGGTGTTTATGGCATTAACTATAGCTTGGAGGTCGACCATAGTTGGGGATCGGCGTGCAGAGTTTCCCTTGTTTGTCATGGAGGGTTTAACAGGGGTAGCAGAAAAGGCAAAGGCTTTGGCTATGAGCTCACATTGGACGGTCAATTTGCACAACTCGTATAATGAGATATTAGCTCGCGTTTTCTTCAAATCTTCGATGATATTATAATTTAAATCCACATATGAGGATTCTTGCATTATGCGTGGTGCCTCCATGGTGGTTTTTCGGTAACCCCTTTGGACTCATTCCTAGGTATGGAAGGGTCTCTTTTTGTGCTAGTTTGTGATTTTTTCAGGAATAGATCATCCGTTCCTCCAGGTGAGGAGGAGGACAGTTGGCTGGTATCATTCAGGGGTAAGATCCTACACAACAAAGCCATTTTCTTGTCTTCTAGGGTAGGTATTCTACAAGACCTTTACTCCTGAGATTGTAACTTTTGGGAGGTTTTTGGGGAGCATCCCCAATGAAGGCTTCTTGTGTGGTGCATACATCTCCTCCATGAATGACCTCGAAATTTAACACAGCAGATGAAGAATCGCCACCAAGGGGAGGATCATCTTCTCCCGAATCATCAATTTCCTCTTCTGTTTCCTTGGTGGCCTGGTCTTTTAACAATTGGGTGACAACGAAATTCATGTTATGGAGCCATTTCGGGCAGGTTTTTTTCAGAGTGCGAGGCCTGATGGAAAGTGAAGAAGTTATATTTGCGTAACTCTTCCACGTTGAAGGTTGAGCAAGGATTTTGTGAGACTTTAGGGGGAATATTATTGGCCTTTCAGAAGAAGGGCTTATGGGCTTGGCCCCTCCCGAAGTATCATTGGTTCTTCACTTTAGCTTAGATACTTCATTAGTTAGTTGCTTTAGAGATTTGGTCAGTCCCTTGAAATCGAAGGAGTCTTTATCCTTATCCATCATTTTACTTGAGGAGGCCTGGTTTTTCTTACCGGAGGGCTTTGTGTCTTCTCCTGACTTGTGTTCTAAGGCGTCGATCAAAAGAAGATCATTTTCAACCTCGAGCACAGTGGCAAAATTCTCTATAATAGTGATTTTTTCTTCACGCTTAAGGAACACAACAATGTCTCATGGCAAGTCCCTTGTGTAATAATCAATTGTGATGGAATCAAGGGCTACATCCATGGGGAATTTGTTCAGAATGGTGGTGACATATTGATTGAAATCTTTCACCTTCTCCTTCTTATGGCATTTTAGCGTGCTAAGCTTAATGAGGAGCATGGAAGGTGTCTTATCTTCTAATAACTTGTCTAGAAAGGATTTCCAGAACTCATCCCACATTCGGATGGAGGCGACAGGCAACTCTTGATACCAAGTAGCCGCTTTATTTTCAAGGGTGTGCAGGAACAAGCGACATGCTACGTCATTGAGTTGGACCTTCATAATTTGCAAAGCCAGGTAGAAATTGTTAATGTGGTCATCGGCTAAGGTCCCTTTCTCTGGGTCGAACTTCGGGAGGTGTTTCTCATAATGGCGAGGCATATCATGGAGTAGACCTCTAAGGTTTAAAGGGGATTGAGCCATCTAGGCAAGCGGCAAGGGATGGCAATTTTCTCTAGGGTTGGAAAGGAGGCAGCAATAATCACCTTCTGATTCACTATTTGTTCTTTACCCCTGCTAGTGTGAGGGGGGTGCCTGCCTTCTCTTCGAGGCACCTTGAGGTGTCCTAAATCTCTAGTGTTTCTCACGTTCCATTTTTTTCTCAGATTTCTCAAGAGACATTGATTGTTATAGAAGTTTATATAATCTCTAAGGGAGTCCCTGACTCCTTGTCTCAAGATCCCATGAGTGCCCCCAGTGAGAGTTTGATTGTTAACGGGGTTTCCTCAGTGATTCATCAGTTGTTCCTATGTATTTCCACGATGTATCTGGTTATTTTTGCCAGTAAAGGTATTCTTAGGCTCACCTTCTTCATCTTTAGGTTTGCTTTCCAATCCTTCGATAGGTAGTCTCTCAACAGTGTCTGCAAAGTCATCCAGGGCTAGGCCGATTAACTACGATATAGAGTTAACCAGGACACCTTGACGCATATGTTGAAGGTTGGAGGTGTGAGAGTTGGCTAGGGAGTTAGTGGTGGGAATTCATCTTAGACCTCTGGCAAATTTTCAGGTGATAGGGCATAGAGCCCTCAGTTGTTCATTAGTGACTTCGTACATAGGTAGTTCCTCTCCTTCGGGGGCATCTTCAAGGAGGGGAATATGGGATTCTTCCCGGAGGGGTTTTGTGAAGGGTGGCCTGAAAGGGGGATTGTATGGCATCTCAGGGGGCATGTGAGGCTGAGGTTGGTTACTTCCTTGATGGGAAGTCTCTGCCTGAGGAGGGATTTTAGTGTTTGCCATGGACCTCCTTCTAGCGCCAAATCTATTGGTTGTCTGGAATTTTACACCAACAGTCAAGGGGATCTCCCTGGTGTAGGTTCCCAAATAGAGCTTGCACCATGTGTGCTAGGGATCCCTTCCAGTATGTAGGCCTGGCTGCCGTTCATTTTTGTAGAGCTAGCTTTGGACAGAGGTGGGATATGAACTTAATCGTATGTATGAACTTTAATAAACACTAGAGAATAATTGACAAATATCTTGTACCATATATACCATGAATAGCCAAAATGTAAACAACACAACCTTATATAAAGTTACTATTAGCAAGAATTTAGATAAGACTTATGTATATTAGATAAAAAATGTTTAATGATTGCAAATCAGTTCACAACAATCAACCATTTATAAGCGTACATAACTGTGCAGTAAAGACAGATTAGACTAATACCAAAAGAAATAGTTCACCGGCATGAGCATACTGTTAGTAAGCCAAATACCATTCATACATAGAAAAACCATATTTGGAGTATGAAACAACATGTGAGGAGATTACACATCAAATAACTTTTAGGAACATTCGATCCATCAAGTGAAGAAAATACTCATGGCACAAGCACCAAAAAAATTGAAGAATCCAGTAGTGAAGACGTACAATCAGCTCTTGTATTAATTAGAAGGACATCAATTCTCTCAAGTAATACCCTTGGTCTACCCTTGACTCTTGGGCTACCTCATGACCTTTCATCTACCAGATGACTCTTGGCATTCTACATGACCTTTCACATTCACAGGGAATTTTGTGCAAGTTCTAAAATGTTGAGCCTGAGCTTTTCTGTCAGATAAGTGCATCATATGTTGTGTTCTGCTGCAATAGGAGAGATTTGTGGCTGGCCTTCATCATGTTGATGTAAGCACTTAAGTGCATCCAGGAGGAGGGTGTTCCATTTGGCATGCACATGATTATTCAAGGTACCCAGATTTGTGTAGAGCCTCACTGGTTCTACTACATAACACTTGATATTTTCTCTGGTGATCGACATATCTCTCATATGGGCTTCTTGTCTATATGTCTCTACAAATGCCTGTACTTCATTGTTGATCTCCTCCTAATTTTTTACCTGTCTAACCTCCCCTATAGAGGGGACCCAATGTAGTTGGATCACTGATTCCAAGCTACTGAACAATTCTCTGTAGGAGGCTAGCAACCTCCCCTCTTCTTTGGCTAATTTATCTTTGGACTAAACATTGATACGAAGTTTGACCCTAGTATTTTGCATAGTGGTCCAATCTCTCATAGGGATCACTATCAGGGCTTTGGGGTACTTTTCAGACCATTCGTGTATTCTATCCAAAGCGGTCATGGATTCTTTGAGCATGGTGACCCTCTCTTTTGTGTGAGTCTGAATGGCCACGATGGGTGCTATAGTGTGGTGCAGTTTTGCCATTTTCTCATAAACTACTACCATGGTCTCCCCCAGGATCTTTGTTTTTGATGCGATTACTACTTGGAATTCTGCTGAGCTTGTGTGTAGTAAGAGGAGTGTCGTGTTCTCTTCCTTCATCCTTTTCTTCTCCTATTCCGCCTTGGTGGCCATTTTCTCGGATGCGTATAGCCTATTTTGCAAGTCTACAATTTGTTTACTCATTCAGGCTACATTGTGTTTTGTGGCAGCCACAAAAGTTGTTCCAACAGACGCGATCATTTGAGGATTTGTTGTGATATTGGGCATGATATTTGTTGCCATAGTTAATGACAATGGGTCAGCTGGGTTCCTACTGCAATATTTCTTCCTCTCTTGTATAATTTTGAGGTTTATTTCATCAAATGTGATTTTAGTAAGATCTAATACCTCCTCGCCTTGATCTTCTGAGATGCCTAGCTCTTAGAGGGGAAGGTGTCCACTTGTGAGGGGAGTAGCAGGAGGTACATCTAAGGGAGGAAGCTCACCTTGTCTTGAGCCAAAGTCGATTGCTTTACTTGTCTCCACTTGTTCATTTTTCTTAGTTTCCTTTTCCTTGTGAAACCTAAGCTCTTCTTCCCTCTACCTCTTTTCTCCCTTCACTAGTGCCTGTTGCCTCTCTAGTTCCTCCTCCATGTTCTTCAACTCTTGCTGTAATCTTTTGTGCTCCTCTTGTTTTCTCCTTTCAGCTTTCTCTGCTTGTTTTTGCTTTTCAACTTCTTCTTGCTTTTTTCTCTCTACATCGTCTTGTGCTTTCTTTTCTTCTTCCTGTTTCCTTTTCTCCTCTTCTTGTTTTCTCCTTTTCTCATTCTGGCTCTGGTTGCCGGAGCCCTGAGATTGCTTGCTTTCTAGTTAACTTTGCCTCTTGAGCTCTCACTTCTTCTTTGCCAATTTGAAATTTCTTTGTATGAGCATAGCTTCCTCTTCCTCGTTGTCGCTTAGGAGGTCTTCAACCTCTTTTCCTTTGTGTTTTCTCGATTCCTCGGCTCCCTTTGGTGTTTCGTGCCATTGTTTCTTCACGATTGAAACTCTTTCTCTGAGGCTTACATCCTTTTGAGAATCGTTGAGGAGTTCATCCTCTATGGCCTGCTGTTCACTTGGGCTGATTTCCCTCGTGGAGTTATACCAATTCTTAATCCCATCCTCGAGGTCCTTCTCGGTGTGGGCATAAGACGAATTGAATTTCGCCTTCTTGCAATGGGTGGCTATGACTTTCTCGGGATCATATGTTTGGTAATTTTGGGTCACGAAATGGCTCCCATCCAAAGCTTCGGCTTCTGCTTCTACCTATTTGAAGTTTTCTACCACGTATGCCCCAATAGTGAGAGGAAAAGGTGGCCATGGTTTCTTCTTGCCTTTGTTCAAAACCTTTGAGAAACCTTGGGTCATTTGGTAACAGACCTCTCGCATAAGTTCCTATCCGTGATGAACTTGGGAAGAGCATGAGGAGTTTTATTAGTACCAAACACTTTGATGACCATTCCTTCATCAATGGGGAACCAATGAGCTACTTTGATCACGGTCTTCATGGCTCTCTGTGACATGCAAGGTGATTCTTCCCCAAATAGTAGTTGGTATAATGGGATAATAAATGTTTCGAGTATTACATCCAACATAATTTTTTAAGTTGTGTCGCAGAAGACATTGCAGTGGTAGTGGACAGGTTGGGCCATTGATATGTCCCAATTACAACTCCAGTGCTCAAAGTAGCACCTCGAAGAGACAACATCAAGGAGGTATGACAACATGTAAAATTCTGGAGGCTGCTGGAGGGGTGGGCTTTTGGAAGCAACTATATTTGTCCTAAAAGACGATGAGAGGATGCTTGCCCAATTAAAAAGAGTTCCTTGAGTGGCGACAACATACATGAGAGGGACCCATGTGCCAAAAAAGACATCACAGTCTACCTTCCCATATAACCAGGACATCATCACAGCGCTTGACTTATATACTTTGCGTAACCCTCTGTCTTGTAAGCCTGGTTTTCCTTGACCTAGATTTTTTCCGGGTCTTGCCACCAATCCCTTAAGATGTCTTTCATTGGGGTTGTGAATCTGGCGAGCCACTTGGTGTTAAAAGTCTGCTGCCTCTCAGGCAATCTGTAGTAGGTGCTAATTTCTACTAGAGAGATGGTGGCTATGGGTGCCCCTTCATGACCCCTGATCATCCAGTCATCTGTATATGTAGATTGCAAGATCCATTCGATGGTTTTCGTGCATGGGGACACCAGGGGATGTGCCGCTACTTTATGTATCTTTGACTTCTTGACGTTGATATATACCTGGAAGTCTTCTTGTGTTTCTGGAATATATTTTTTAGCAAATTCCTCATAGAGAGTATACTAGGAGCGCCTAGTGGTTTTACTTATGTTGCAAGCAGTGTCTCTAAAGATAGGTGGCTCTTCTTCTGGATCGACCTGCCATGCCCCGCTTCCGAAGGTTCCTTGAGTAGCTTTAGCAGTCGGGTGACCCATTTCATCTTCGAAAGAAGAAATGGATATGCAATCAAGATTGACGTCAACTGGCATTTCAAAAACACAGTACAATGATGAGAGAGATGGCATGAAAATAAATTGGAACTGCAAAAACAAAGAAGAGTCTTAGCTAGTGACTAGAAAGTTGAAGGGAAGGAAAGTCGCACAGTCGCAGATTTCAAGAATGTGCCTAAGCGACTGAGGTTGCAAGGTCATGGTTTACAGAATCTGGTCGCAAGTGGCACAACAGGATGCTGGTTGCAATTCGCAACCAGATGGAGGTTGCGAAGTCACGAAGTCGCATGGGAAATGGTATTGTGGCTGCGAGAAATGCTACTAAGGCTCAGAGAAGCTCAGATAAGGCACTAAATGGCCTTGGGAGGCCAGGTTCACCCTCAGAGGAGTGGATTTTAGGCTTACTCATAAAGGTGAAGGGATCAGGGTTAAGACAAAACACACTTTCTGGGTGCAGGAAAGGGGTGAAGAGACTAGGGAAAACTGTCAAGTATGAATGAGAGAAACACTAAGTAAAAAGGATAAACCCTAGTGCGAGAGATAAGCTAGAGGTCGGGAGGGGAAGATAGTGACACTTGGAAGTAAACAATGATTGTAGGAGGGAGGACCGTTACTTACCGGAGCCAGATGCATGTGTGAATTCGATTTAGAGGGACTTCTAGCTTCCCGTGTGACCAACAGAGCCTTGACAAATGCGACTGGGTGACTTCCTATTTATAAGATAGTTGCATGTGTGGGGGTCGGGAGTGCGTTTATTTGCAACCAATGCGACCATGCAACCTAGCAGGTCGCATAGTCGAATGGGTCATGTGGTCACGTTGGAGGATGGAAGCATGTGGAGCAACCTTGCGACCTTATGAGTCGTGGAGTCACATAGTCACAAAGTCGCGCATATGACTAACAAGGAATCGAGGCGACCTTGCGACCTTACGAGTCGCGGAGTCACATAGTCACAAAGTCACGCATATGATTGATAGGGAATCGAGGCAACCTTGCGACCTTGCGACTTATGCGACTTGGAATGTCATGAAGTTGCAAGAACATTATGAGGGTGGAGGCACGACTACGTGACCTTGCAAGTCGTCGTGGTCACGATGGTTGCCATGGTCACATTTATTAGCCAGAGTCATGTTTCAACTCTGCAACCGACCTATAAAGGCAAGAACTGACAACTTGGTTTAACTTAGCCAAAACTTAGATTTCTCCTTAGGTTTTCTGAGACTGATGAACTTTTTAGGCAGAACCTGGCGGGGCCGAAGGCTTGACCTGGTGTAGGGGCTACAAAAATTTAAGGGTGCCCAGATTTTTGGAAGGGTTGTTGCAGCAACTACAATAGAGTCCTATTACATCTCTTGGTTTGATTCAAATTCATCCTTTCAGTTGCATAAAACACGGACAAATCCCCAAAAATCCTAAATTTTCCCCTAAATTGGGGGATTTCCTCGATGACTGGGCAAGTTTGACCAACACTGACCGGGCCTGTTTTAACCAATTTGGAGCAGGCCAATTGATATTCCACCATATTTGTTTCTTACAGTTTCTAAATATATCCTTCATTTCCGCCCAGGTGTCCTGTAACCATCAATTTAAATGAGCATTTACAAGCTTATCTGATTCTGCCTAAATCTAACTTTAATGCTCAATTTTTATTCAAACACTTAAACATCAAAATACATAGTTCAGATACCTTGGTGTGAATTAGAAGATATAAAACATGATGAAAATGATAGAAAATGGATGATAAGGATGGAAAAGTGATGTAATAGGTGGAGAAAAGATTCAAAATCAAGAGCTAACACTACTGCCAGAACAAACATTTCATTTGTTGATGAAATCCTTCCCACGTTTATGAAAAAACCTTGTGAGGGTCATTGGTTTTCTACAAAAAGAGTTCTAAGGTACTTAAATGGAACTTAAGACTTTGGACTCAAATATACATAGGTGGATGACTTTTGCTTGATTAGATACTCTGATTCATATTTTGATGGAGATAAGGAAAATGGAGTATCTACTTTAGGTTATGTTAGGAGTCTTGGATCAGGAGTTATCTCCTCGAGGTCATGCAAACAGTGAGTTCCAGCAAAATCCACAAATAGAGGCATAATATGTGGCAATTGTAGAAGAAACCAAGGATATTGTGTGGGTCAAGAAAATTCTTGAACATTTGCAGGAGAAATAAATGCATTCTACTCCTCTCTTAATTGACAATAATTTTGCAATAAAATTGGCCAATAATCCAAATTTCCATGATCAAACTAAGCATATCAATACAAATTATCATTTGATTTGACATCATATTGAGGCCAAGACTATTCATCTATGCCATTATTCCACAAATGAGCATATTGTAGACATCTTCACCAAAGCGATTGGAATAGCCCCTTCAGATTAAGGGGGGGAATGTTGACACCTAATCCTCAGGGTTTGGGAAAATATATGGCAAATATGTAAATGCAAAATAGGAAGGCGAAGAGACCTTGGAATGTGGATCCCAAGGGTCTCTCTCTCTTATGTGTATATATCAATGTTCTTCTTAATAGAAAATCAATTTTGTGGGGTTACCATATACCTAGCATGCTAGTTACAATTGTTTTTGGTTGTGTAATCCTTGTACTCTATATAATCTTCAGTGGCAAGTGTTTGGGTTTGACCTATGGATAAATATTAATTTCTTTTGGTTGAAGTGACTAACTAATTTGTAAAAAGGAATAACACATTTTGATGGATTTTTTAGAAATATTGAGGGAGTGGGGGGGGGCTGAATCAATATTTCATGCAAATCATATTCTTTTTGCAATGTTAATGAATGATATAACTAGTAAACATATGAGAAATACATACAAGCATCTAAATTACAAAGCACATCAATCACATCATCACATGATAACACTTTATTTTTAGGTGGAAACCCCAAATGAAAAAACCACCACTATTGTTGTCTACTTCATCTTCTATTATTATTAAAAAAATGATTTACATCTTGCACTGGTGCATACTTTTCCATTGTGCAAAATCCTAGTACTTGCTAGAGGCTTCTACCTCAATTATATTACTGCTACTAGAAGGAAGCCACTACTCCCTCAATTCTTTTGTGATCCACATTTCACAATATTTCAGATTCGGACCACTTTAACAATTATTGATCTAGAAGGCCACTTTTCAAAATGTTTCAAACTAGACCCACATGCATATGAATAACAATAGACCAAAATATTCTTTGTACTCAAACTATGATAAAAAAAAAAACTATTTATAAGAACTTCAAGCTCTAGATCATCAAATCAGTATACTCATCAAATCAACTTTCATCAATGACAAAAACCTTTGTCTGCTACAACCACAATATCTGAACAAGATCCCTCATGCAATCATCACAATACTGTTCTCAAACTGATTCAACAGACATGTATCAATAAACCCTTATTATTCAACATCATTGTGACCCATAAATCATTGTTACTCATCAAATATACAATTCATTCAAACCAAAGTCCTAAACTTTTGAGTCCTATTCACAATCTGTAATGATACGCCAACAAGCTTCAAAGACAATCAATGAGCAAACCCAAAAGTTTTTCAAGCAAGACAACAACAACATGTAAACACATCATGATCCATTCTATCACCATGGAAAAAATCTTGAAGAAATACTAGGCTTAGTTTCTACCTTTGACCCTGCATACAACTTTGAAGTGACAAGTAGCAGTCTCATAAAGAATGTAAATCTTTGCATATCAAATAGATCCATGCACTAGAATAATACTAGTATTTTATGATGCCACAATAGTGAAGTAAGAAAACCAAGGTATATGTGATTCAATCAAATGCAATATATAGAGTTAGGATCACTGCAAATTCTTTTTTGCAAAAAAATTAAATACCGATCTTCTAACAACTAGTCACTCAAAGCATATAACAATGTGCATATCTATGTCCCTGCAATGAAAGAAAATGATCTTTACACATATTCTTCTAGTTCTGACAAGCCCATTTGATCCAAATCATATAGATCTCTGCCATGCATACTTAATGAAGGATCAATAAATAATATTCAGTCACTATTCACTAAACTACCAGTAAACACATATGCATCTATGAGTAGATCCCAACAAAAGTATAATCTCAATAAAAATAATAACTTTTTACCTCATTGTGCATATTTCTGCAATACTTTTCCTCAAAAACTTGGTGCATTCACTGAAGACTAAGCAATATAAACCATACACATTATAACTCACAATGTAATGCATCTTTAAACTTAGAAATATAATTATCATTGCGCTCATTCAAAGAAGAACATAGATCTATGTATACACCCTGCAAAAATAACCTTCAATAGACATAAATACATAATCTATACATACATCCTTCCTTGAAGTCTTGAGTTGGCTTCCACAACTAGAAGACTTGCACACTGGTGGACACCTATTTTATAAAAAAGCACAAAATCACTCATCAAATACACACACAACTGACCCAACTTGTTTCTATTTTATAACCACTTTGGCTTTCCAATACCATGGGAAAATCCATGGGATTCGTTGATGGTAATATTTGATGGGATCAAATAGATGTTCCTTGGATTTATGCACAATAATACCTTGGGAAGTTCCATGGTTCAGCCTCGAGGTTTTTATTTTTCTATACATATAGGTAGTAATGTGCCTCACCTCTATAGAAAGTGTGTTATAACACACTTCTTTCACTAGAGACTAGCGTTATAATTCTCATTGTGCACTAAAAACCTACATTACCTTAATTTCAAGCCCTAAATCTAGTCAACCCTCATTCAAATATACTTCTAACTTCTAAAATTTCTTCTTCAACACCTATAGGACTTGTTCAAGACTTGAGAAGCCTCTATAATTCCTCAACAACCTTTGTACACATCAATAAACCTTCCTTAATCAGTCACTTGTGTTACCTCAATTTTCTTCACTTTCAAGCATTTGTAAACCTTGTCCATCCTCCTCCAACTATTCTAGACCTTGTGCAAACTTTTATAACTCTTATGCAATCATCAAAACTCCTAGAACTCCTATGCAATCATTAATATTCATCATCCATCAATGACCTAGCTAGAAATATCAATAACAATGACATAATGTGACATGATCACGATCTAAGTTGACATTCAAGTTGGCATCAAGGCCAACACACTAGCCATAATACCAATAGGAGTGTGCTTCAGACTAAAGAATATCATTGCTTCTACTCACTTAGTTCCTCCTTGGCTAAGCGCTTGAGGGAGCATATAGTTGGTCTCAATCTTTGCAAAACCCTTTTTGGTATATTCATTGGATTTGGATTGCTTTCCACATTGATTACTAGTTTTCTATTGGAATGTTGGCCACCACCATTAATGTTCCTATCCTTGCTAGGTATTGGTTTCTTTACTTATATTTTCCTTGCTTAATATCTCTATCTAAGACTTTGTATTTGTTGAATTTAAGGGAGACTTTGTATGTAACACCGTCCTCCCACATTTACTCAAGCTAACCGATCCACTGGGGTAAACATGTGAGGACGAGTTACTATGATGTAATTCAAATCCACATGTACAGTTAAGGAAATAAAACCAATAAAACAAAACCAATCTGACCTTCCTTAGGAGCTACAAACCCTTTAGCATGCAACTAACACTTCTAAGTGCCTAACCCTTGAGACAACTTGTCATTTTGCTGAGCTAGAATCCCAGCCTCTCCCATGAAAATCAATGCATGTGATTTAGGCCCTCCAGTCACTCCCACATCAATGCATGCCAATGATTATGGCCCTTTTCAAGTAGTTCTCATCTAGCGACCCCAGATTTGGTGCCACTTTTTCAGGGCTATATCTTAGATGTCTACTTAGAACTTCATGAAACTTCCAGAAATGATAAATAACCATGAATTCAACCTACTAATGCAAACGTCAGTACAAGGACTTGACCTAACCCCTACTAGCCATGACAGGAATTTCATAACAATATATCTGAGCATAAGGGACTTATATGAGATTCATCAAGAATAATTTATGTCTTATCACAATAGTTTCATTATCATTTATTAATTTATATATTCATTCACATTTCATGTACTAATCAAAACATGATAGGAGCCATAACCAAAGTCTGCCATAAACCATGCTTATAACCATCATATAATAAAAAAATAACAATGATAAAATTAGCCATAAAAACCACATATTAACAAGCACATTTACAAATGAATTACCAAAGGAAAATCAGTTCTTATTAATGTATGCATAAGCAAACCAAATCAGGGACTTCCATGAACTACCCAACCATAGATTGGGTTGAACCAAATATTTATTTTAGCCAATCATCCCCATGCCATATTCCAAGCATGAATGTGGGACTCATGACAAAACCAATAAAGGCTTCCTCGGGCTTTACCATATATCCCACCAAGGGATTCCTAGGCCCAAACAATGATCATACACCTCAGGTTTTACCACAATCCCTTTATATATACCAGTCAAGTGTAGGATCCCAAAATCGAGACTACTAAATTGATTTTTCATTATATTCCTTTCAATGTTACAATATATAATATATATATATAATATATATATATATATATATATATATATATATATATACACACACATGTCGAAGCATCCATAAACCCAAATCCATTAACCCTGGATTAGAACATAATCGTAGTTCCCTTGATTAGATATACAAAATACCATGGGCAAAAAACCATCATGCCCAAAACCATGTGTGAAATCCATGCACAAAACCATAGGTAGGTCCCCCCACCTAATATAGGGTCCAAAAAAAATTTCCTGCGACACTGTCCCAGACCCTGTGTAAGGTGTCTACCATCCCCCTTCTACGCCCAATGCAATGAACATAGAGTCCTCTCGCCCCCCCATGCGTGGGGCTAGTTATGGAAAGAATATAACACACACCCAACATTCTCCCACTTTTTGTTTCCTTCCACACGGGGCCACTTGAGAGCTTAATCGTTGGTCCAGCCTTACAATGCCCATTGTTTCTCTACACCAATAAAACTTCTCAATGCTCTCAGACTTCATCAATGCATTTGAAGTATTCTTCAAAATGTCCACCTTTACGAGAAACACATTTTTGTCCTCAACCATATCCCTCAAAAAGTGATATTGAACATCAATGTGCCTTGTCTTTGAATGATAAGCATGGTTCTTTGCCAAGAAAATTGCACTTTGGAAATCACAGTCTATCCTTATAGTTCACTAGTCTAACCCCATACTTGAACACAATCTCTGCAACCAAACTGCTTCCTTGCTTGCATGATTGGATACCAGTATTTTTCTTTTGTAGTTGAAAGTGCCACTACAGACCATCTCTTACTCATCCAACTAATTGCACCTCCAAATAAGTTAAACACATATCCACTTGTATGTCTTATTTGATCCATATCTTCAGCCCAATCTGCATCAACAAAGCCACAAATGCCCAAAAATCTGTCCAATCTCGGTCTTCCTTGGTAGCACAGACAATAATCACTAGTTCCACGAAAATACTTGAAAACTCTCTTAATTGTTGTCCAATGCTCCTTCCCTAGTTTTGACATAAACCTGCTCAATACTCCCAATGCATGTGCAATGTCTGGTCTATACAGACCATTGCATACATCAGGCTAACGACTACACTTGCATATAGAACATGGGACATGTCCTCTTCCTCTTCTTCTGTCTTGGAACACTGTTCAACAGATAACTTTACACCTACAGGAATAAGAACCTTCATCGGTTTACTACCTTGCATATTAAACCTCTAAAGTATTGTCTCAACATACTTCCTCTGGTTTAACCAGAGCTTCCTCTTTGCCCGATTTTGTTTAATTTCCATGACCAAAATATAGTTTGTAGCACCGAGATCCTTTATGTCGAATTTGGAGGACAATTGGGTCTTCAAATCCTAGATAATTTATTTCTCATTTCCAATCAGTAACATTTCATCCACATACAAGACTAGATAAATAACATGACCACCAATTAATTTAAAATACACACAGTGATCCAGTTTTCTTCTGGTGAAGCCAAGTCCCCATATAAATGTTTTAAAGTTCTGATACCACATCCTTGGTGACCATTTTAACCCATAGAAAGACTTTTTTAATCTTCATACCAGTTATCTCTTACCCTTCACCGCAAAGCCTTCAGGTTGCTTCATGTAGATCTCTTCTTCCATATCCCCATGAAGAAATTTTGTCTTCACATCCATCTGTTCTACCTCAAAATCAAAAGAACCAACAACAGATAAAATTAATCTAATAGAAGCTACCTTGGAAACATGAGAAAAAATATCACTGAAATCGATTCCCAACATGTGGGAATAACCTTTTTCTACCAACCGAGCTTGGTATTTCTTCACCTTGCCTTTGCCATTCATCTTGTTCTTAAACACCCATTTTCTGCCAATGGGTTTCCTTCCAGCCGACAACTCCACTAGATCCCAAGCCTCATTTTTGTGTAAATATGCCATTTAATCAACCATGGCCTCATTCCAGAGTTTGCCATCCTCTGAATTTACTACCTCCTTGATAGTTTTGGGATCATCATCAGTAATAGATAAAGAAAAAATTGAACAAAAAGGGGATGGACTATACCTTTCTGGTTGCCTTCTTTCTCAAACTAATCTTCTCACTTCTGGAGTTTGTGGCTCTTCATATTTTGCTTCTTGTTCTGCTGTAGAGTCAAATTCTTCCTCCTTTAGCTCAAACTCTATCTTCTCAGGTTCCTTTGGTAGGACTTCATGTTTAATAACATATTTCACTTCTCTAAACACCACATCTCAGGTGTACACAACCTTCCTTGTTTCTGGGTTACAAAGCTTATAACCTTTTAAACCATCCTTATAACCAATAAAGATGCACCTTTTAAATTTACTATCCAACTTGGTTCTTTTCTCCTTTGGAACATGTACATATGCATCACATCCAAATACCCTTAGATGTGAAAGAGAGGGTTTCTTACCATTCCATACCTCTTGTGGAGTATTATCCTCCAACGCTGATGAAGGTGATATGTTGACCAAGTAACATGCAGTCTCCATCGCCTCTACCCCGAATTCCTATCCTAACCCGACACCACTGAGCATGCTTCTTGCCTTTTCCATCAACATCTTGTTCTTTCTTTCTGCAACCCCATTTTTCTGAGGTGTGTATGGAGTATTGTTCTACTGTACTATACCACGCTTCTTAGAGAACTCTTGAAATTCCTTCTTGAAAAACTGTCCACTGTTATATGTCCTCAACACCTTTAACTTCTTCCCTGTGTAGTTTTCCACTAGATCATTACATTATTTAAACCAATCAAAGAATTTATACTTCTTCCTGAGGAAATATATCCATGTATTCCTTGAGAATTCATCTATAAATGATACATAGTACCAAGACTTACCAAGTGATGGAACTGACATAGGTCCAAACACATCATTGTGCACAATCTCTAATATTTGTTTCGCCCTCTTAGCACCAGAGGGGAAACTCACCCGATTTTGATTCCCATATACAAAATTTTCACAAAAATCAAAATCCATATATAAATTATACATAAATTCTACCATACCATTACCATGAAGTATTTGAAGGCCCTTCCTTCCAATATGTCCACGCCTTTGATGCCATAGCATGGTGTTTTCTCCAGAGACCACTAGATTTTTCACTCCACTTTCAGGAACCACAAAATTGTTGCACCCATCAAAATAGTTCTACCCTAGAGCTTGTAAAAAGTTCCAATCCTAATTCCTTGCATCAATACTAGTGCTCCCTGAACCATCTTGTAGTAATATTTCTCGAAAATTGTTTTTACACTTGCATCATCCAACTTGCTTACAAAATTTAGATTTCTCGCCAATGCAGGAAGATGCAGAAGACCCAAAAATGTCCTAATATTTCTACCTTGCAACTTCAACTTGAATTTTACATGACAAATGATTCTAGCTTTCTTGTCATCCCCTAAGAAGACATCACCACCATCATAGTTATCATACTCGCAAAACCACTCCCCACAGGGAGTGAAGTGAAAGGATGCACCTGAGTTAATCAACCACTCCTCATGATCTACATGTGTACCTGAAGAAGAAGCCAAATACACATCACAACCTTCATCTAAGGTGGTTTTCGTCTCTACATAAGGAGTATCATCATATCCCTTTCCTTTCTCAAGAGATTTAGATTTACAGTCCTTTTTGATGTGACCTTCCTTTCCACATTTCCGGCATGCCTTTACATGTTTTCCTAGAGATTTAGATCTCCCTCTAGATTTATATCTCCCACTCGAGGGTTTATTTTTGTTTCTATTTTGGGATCATCCTTGTATAGACAAAGCATCACCATTTTTTCCCTCCATATTTTTCCGTCTCAGCTCCTCCGACAACAGGGATGAAACTATTTCATCAAATTGCAAGGCATTCACATTGCTACCTATTGTAACAACCAGACTATCCCACGAATCTGGTAGAGAACACAACAAAATAATGCACTTATCTTGATCTGAATTTTTTATATCAATAGATAAAAATTGGCTTACCACAGTATTAAAGGCGTTCAAATGCTCTGTCACCAAGTCTCCATCCTTCATCCTCAGGTTATACAAGTTTTTCCATAGGAACTGTTTATTCACCAGAGACTTAGATTGGTACAAAGTCCCTAACATGTCCCAAAAAGCCTTCACTGAAGATTCCCCTAATACATTCAACAATAATGAATCTGAGATACACAACTATATTATGCTCTTTTCCTTTCGATCCAACTTCATGCAGTCTTCAACTGACATTGTCATTGGTTTAGTACCAGGATATACCGTGATCCTTGATCTTTATCCACCAGCATATCCTCCATATTGAGTTTCCACAACTCAAAACTCTGACCATTAAATTTCTCTATCTCTATCTTTTGACTGCGCACCATCTTCTTTCACTGCAAGAATTGATTCTGCAAATCTCCCATTGAACGGGGTCTACTACAGGCCCGAGCAAAACCCCTTAGCAGCAAAGGCTTCCCGTTGAAGCCAAAACAACTCTAATACGAAATGTAGGTTTTAACCCCGTACAAAAATTACCTGCATACAAATTCTAAAAATAGAAAATAAACAATGGTGAGAGCATAAAACATAAAACAAATGTACACAGACATTTTTCCCTGAATCCCAAAACTGGGACTACCAGATTGATTTTTCATTATATTCCTTTCAATGTTATAATACATATACATATACATATATATAT
>APFE030539554.1:33513-45334 GCA_000404065.3 Pinus taeda | reverse complement strand
GTGAAAAATCCATGCAAAAAACCATAGGTAGGTCCACCCACCTAATATAGGGTCAAAAAAAAAAATTCTCGGGGCGCTGCCAAGATCCCGTGTAGGGGGGCTATTGCCCCCTTACAAAGCCCTCGATAAGGGGGGCTACCACCCCCCTTCTGACCCCCTTGTTGCGCCCGATGTAATGAACAGGGGGGCCCTAGTCATTGAAATAATATAACACACATCCAAAATCAAGGATCACTAGGCCCTAACACAAGCATGGATGCATTTGTATCTCTCCACCTAAACCATGATGAATTTATCTATCTCCACCTCTCAGCTTTATTATGTATCCTACCATTACTGGTCAAGGGATTCCTAGTTTTGTGAGGTCTCCACCCTCTAGTCTTTACCATGTATCTCATCAAGGGATTCCTAGGCCTTGTGATTAATCCTGAGACCACCCCACTTAAATTCAAATCCATCCAACAATCCAGCTTAGCCAAAACAAGAGAACCCCATCTCACCATGGTTATCCGAAAATGGAAAGGCAAGGCTGAAAAACATTGTCACACCTGGAAAAACCGATGTAATTGATAACAATAGAACCAAAATGCATATGCATGTACCATGTGTGCCCAAACTATCAAGGAAATCTTACATGCAACTCAATACCTGTAAGTAATTCCACTCTAGCTGCTTGATCTTGCTCTTCCTTACTTGATTTTTTCTTCCTCTTGCTTCCTTCTCTTTCTTTTTCCTTCTTTCCTCTGATGCTAGAGTGTTGCAATAATTCTCCAAGTGTTCAAGAGTATGAGAGAGAGAGAATAGAGAGAGAGAGATCCAAAATTGAACTAACAAAATGTTGTGAACTAATCATCAGAAGCCTTTTTACTATTGAGGCCTCTATTTTCTTCAATTTCCATTATTTTCCTTTATTTCCCTCCTCACATGCAACCTGTGAACTTTCACCTTCCTTCAAATTTCCATTGTTTTCATAACTAAAATACCAATTAATTCCACTTTTCCTTTCCAAAGCCTTTTCCTTTTCCTTTGCCAATTTCCTTAGCCATAACAAACCAAATGAACTCCCACACTAGGATGTTTTTCCCAACATTCATATTGGAATAAGTGTCCCATGACCTTGGTTATTATTTTTCCTTTATTAGCTTTATTACATAGAATTTTGACTAGAGCTATTACAGAACCCTCCCCCTTGAGGAACACAATCCTCAATATTCAATGACAGCTACAACCAACAAGACCGATGAAAAGTGAAAAATACTGCCCATGGAGCTTTATGACTTAGCTTGTTGCAGTATTTACAATGAAAAACCCACTAAGAAGAAAACCAACATGAAAAACATAACATCATGAAAACCATAACAAAATGACACCCTTATATATATATATATATGCAAAAAAATTCTCTTAATTAGTGAATAGAGAAGGATACATATCCCACATCTGATCAACCATCTCCCATGTAGCTTCATCATGCCCAAAGTGCTTCCACTATACTTTAACCTGCTTGATTGCGTGGTTCCAAAGAATGAGCATCTTTCTCTACAAAATACACTAAGGCTACGAATGGAATTCTCCGTTTGGCTCCACCTACAATACAGACCATTCAATCACATGATCAACATATTTAACATACCTCTTGAGCAAGGACACATGGAAAACACATGGACTTTCACAGAGGTAGTGCAAGTTGATAGGCTACTGGTATAATCCTTTCAAGAATCTTTAAAGTTCCACAAATTCAAGGTGGCAACTTGGCACACAATCAAATCCTCAAGGAGCTCTTCTTGGGCTTGATGCACAAGTATACTTGTTCCCCAACCTAAAACTCCTTAAACATCCTTTTATTATCTGCATAAATTTTCTGTCTATCATGTGATGCCTTCATATTCTTCTTGATCACATGCATTTCCTATTCCATCTCTGCTAAAATGTCCAATCCTATCAACACCTTGTTCATTGGGTCACTCCAACTGATGAGAGTATTACAGCAATACCCATATAGTGCCTTGAATAGAATCATCCTTAGTGACTCCTGATAGCCATTGTTGTAAGAAAACTCAACCATTGGAATATGCTCTTCCCACCTCTGTTGTTGATGCATCACATACATCCTTAACATGTCCTCCAATATCCTGTTGACCCTCATTGTCTATCTATCTATCTATGGATGATAAGCGGTGTTTAAGGCCAACTCCATACCCAATCCTACAAATAACTCCTTCCAGAATCTACAAGTGAACTTAGCATCCTCATCTGACACAATATTCCTTGGAACACCATGCAACCTCACTACATCTCTGATGAAGACCTGTGCTACACCATTAGCTGAATAAGTAGACTTCATTAGAATGAAGTGCACTACCTTTGTCAACTTGTCCATCACAACCATGATGGAATGATGTTGTCTATATGTCCTCGAAAAACATGTGATGAAATCTATGGAAATTAACTCCCATTTCCACTTTGGAATCAAAATCAGTTGTAATAATCCACCTGGATGCTTACATTATGATTTTACCCATTGACAATCCAAGCATCTCGCAACAAAATACACCACCTCTTTCTTCAAATTCAGACAATAATAAAACTTCTTCACCATTTTCAATGTCTTCTGGTATCATGGGTGACCTGAATACAATTTTGCATGAAAATATCACAAGATAATCTTCTCAATCTCACTATCATTTGGCACATAGATCCTCTTCATAAATCTGACCAAACCATCTACTACAAGATGATAATACACATCCTTCTCACCTGTACCCTGTTGTGACTTGTGCATAAGCTCCCAATACTTGTCATCCTGTTGTTCTGCCTGAAAAATCCAATTTTGTAAGTCTATCCCATAGGAGCTCATAGTTGTTATGTGATTCACATGTACTCTCCTGCTAAGAGCATTTGCAACCTTGTTCTCCTTACCCTTAATGTACCTGATCTCAAAGTCAAACTCACTAATTGTGGCCAACCATCTAGCTTGCATGGCATTCCAATTCGGTTGGTCAAACAAGTATCTCAATCCACTGTTATTTCTCATCAATACAAACCTCCTACCAAGAAGATAATGTCACCACATCTTTAATGCATGGATGATCACTGCATATTCAAGATTACGTGTTGGATAATTTTGCTCATGCTCATTCAATTTCCATGAATCATAACATATTACCTGTCCTTCCTGCATTAAGACTCCACCAAATTCTATCTTGTAGGCATCTATACACACCACAAACTCTTTTTATGGATATGCGATATTTAAAATTGGAGAATTTGTCAATAATTGCTTCAATTCCTCAAAATTGGTCGCACATTCCTTTATCCATTCAAAATTATTACCTTACCTTTTTCAGTGACGTAATAGGATATGCAATCCGAGAGAAGTTCCTAATGAAATTATTCCTATAATAACATGCTAGCCCCATAAATGATCTTACCTCATCCACATTTCTAGGAACTACCCACTCCATGATAGCTCTTATCTTCTCTGGATCTACTGATATACCTTCCTTGGAAACCCCATGGCCCAATTAATGTATTTCTATCTGAAAGAAATTGTATTTACTAAGCTTAGCATATAACTTATGCTCTCTTAGAAATCTAAAAAATGCTACTAAGTTTTCGGCATGCTCTTCCTCATTCTTAGAATATATCAATGTATCATCAATAAACACATTGACAAACTTGTCCAGATGAGGACACAACACACTATTCATCAAGCACATGAAAATAGTTGGAGCACTAGTCAACCCAAATGGAACTACAACAAACTCATAATTCCCATACCTATTCCGGAAAGCAATATTGTAGATGTCCTCTTCTTTAATGTGTACCTGATGGTATTTAGATCTCAAGTCAATATTAGAGAACACTGTTGCTCTCTTCAGCTAGTCAAACAAGTCATCAATCCTCGGCAACAAATACTTGTTCTTAATGGTCACCTTGTTCAACTTCCTGTAATCAATGGAAAACCTAACAGTAACATCCATATTATTCAAAAACAACATTGGTGCACCCCAAGGTGATACACTTGGCCTAATGTATCCCTTATTAAGCATCTCCTTCAACTGCAAATTCAACTCTAATAACTTTGGTGTGTTTATACTGTATGGTTCCTTTGATGCTGGTGTTGCCCCTGGTACCAACTTAATAGAAAAGTCCACTTCTCCGTGAGGTGGCAACTCTGAAATCTCTGCTAGGAACACATCCTGAAACTGCTGCAAGATTGCGTACCTATTCATAACTTTTGCATCCTCAACATCCTTACCTTTATCACTAGAAATATGTACTACAAAGCACCTTGCCTGCATAGTTGTCACCATACTAATTGATGTTGCCTTCTTCTTACCCTGCAAGATCATTTGTTCTCCATTTTCATGCAAGAAATCGATAGTTTTTATAAAAATCCACCTTAGTCATGTGAAGCTACAACCATTCCATACCAAAAAGCATATTAAATGATCCCAATGGTAGTACATTCAAATGTGCTAAGGTAGGTATACCATTGAAATCGAATGCACAAGCTCTTACCTAATGATAAACTCTTTTCTTTGTACGTGTATCCAATTTCACTAACCAATATTCCGCATTCACTTCTTTATTCAAACCACACTTATCCACAATGTCAAGACTAATATAACTATATTTAGATCTAAGGTCAATCAAAATAGAAACAATTTGATCAAAAAACTTATAGTCCATCTTCATAATAGACATCTGGTGATCCGCTTGCCTGTTATCTAATGTTTTATAGATCTATGGAATGCTCTGCCCAACATACACAAGTGTTTGTGCTTCCTTTGCATGGTAAATTTAAGGCCTATCACCCTGATTATGGGGACAATCACTCTTGAGATGCTCCTTGTCACATATATAACACTACAACTATCCTTTACCATCACCTTTGTTTTGTTTCCCTTTGATCTGTCACCCATTAAACTTCTTGTAAGGTGAAACATTTTCTTTCTCTCCTCAATTCTAAAGTCTTGTTTGCTTTGGTTGACATTTACCTTGGTGAAAATTTGATTGCTCATAACAGTGCTTCAATTTCCCAATGACTTCTTCAAGCGACCGAGGCTCATCATAATCAATCTGATCCCTAAATGTAATGGAAATCCACTAACAAATCTATGAACTTTGGCTTCTTCATCCCTAATATATAGTACATACCTCAACAACTCCAAGAAATTGGTCATATACTCCTCATTTGTCATTGACCCTATCTTTAGCTTATATAATTCCTTAGCTTTGTTGTCATAGTACCTATCTAATAATTATTTCTTCCTGAAGAGACTCTTGTATTCATGCCAACTTAGCTCCTTAGTCTTCATGTCTTTGACCTGCTTCACATAGTCCCACTAGATGCCTACTTTCCATTTGAGGTTGAAGATAGATATTTTGGCCTTTATATCCTCTGTGTAATCATACAGCTTAGAGAACTTCTTCATCCTGAGTAGCCATGCCTTTGCATCTTCCAACTTCTTCAAATCCCCATCAAAGGTAAGTGGCTTAGCTTTCTTGAACTCATCCAAAAAAATCCCCCTGACTCCTCTTGTAAGGGTGATAACGATGATGACCATGGTACCTATCAGAACCAGAACTAGAATAGAACCTATGTCCATCACTCCTCCTACCCGGTGTATTCAAGAGCATGTCATCGTTGATCATGTCATCCGTATCTGACTTGTGCCCACCATGAGACCTACTACCATATGCCCCATTAGCCATATCATCCTGCCCATGGTTGATTCTAAGCAGTCCCTATCTCTCCAATTCTGACAAACTTTGAAGGATTACTACATTAACTTCTGCTTTTTTCTCCTGTGCCTGATTGATTCTGTCATTATCTACTTTGTAACTTCTTATTTATGCCTTCAAACTTCTCAGTGTGTTTGTTATGTATGATGAGTTCCCAACACCATGCTCCTCATCTAGTCCATAGGGAGAGTCTCGTGAATTGTAGACTACCATATTTTTAGCCATCTTTGATCTTCTTCTTGCAAGTATACCATGTTAGCTTAAACCAAAGTATAACATAATCAAATTACCTTAGTATAATTTGGGGGAGGATATCTCATCTGCAAGATCAACCATATTAACACAATACATGTAAATCATAATCATATCAGCACATTCAACTTTGACAATGTATGCAAAAAAACATATAAGTAGTGACATGTTGTTGATGGTGCTGAACCTGCTAACATGTTAGGGGATCTCCCTTGTAAGAAGTCCCAACTAGACCTCATACCATTTGGCATAGGAGTCCCAAAAGTGGGTCGTACGGTATCACCTTGACCGCAGTTTCGCATAGAGGAAAGTAAGATGTCCCTATTGGTAGTAAGGGTGTGACATATGCAGCAAGTAAAGGAAGGTGCATGAGAGGTTCTAACACATAGAGGGTGAGGTGAGTGCGCCCCTTGGAAACCTATGGAAACACGTAGTTAAGAATGGAACACACGAGAAAAGATGCATCACAACATGGAAGGAAAGTAAGCTAGCAATCCAAAGTGATTGGTAAACCAACAACACATTTATGTCAGATTCATACATACATATAAAGAAAATAGCCACACATGCATGCGTAAGAAAACAGATACATTTATCATTTAGAGTAAACAAGACAGCTGAAATAAAATATGACATATGCATGAAACATGATGGCTATGTTATATTAAGAAGTGTAAGTTCCTGTCATACAATACAACCATAACCAACCACTAGTTTCGACAACAGAACGTTACAGTCACTACCGCCTGCTCCTCCAAAGAGATATACTAGCTCTGCACAGTGGAGAAGCCTTGGCTATCCAAAATCCTTTACAATGAGTTATTAGGGACTATATATTACAAAGGGTGGAGTGGCGCTTGAAATTTCCCTTTGTGATTGTTCACCTATCCTCATGACTCTTCATCTACTCTATAATTGTTACGTCCACTATCAACACTCGAAATTCCACTTGACAAGACATCACATACAATCTACACATGTACTCATGTGGAACAAAATAGGCTTGAGCAAGCCATGCAAGGCATCACTATGACTTGGAAAACTGTGGGAAGACCAACGCTTTGACATCCTCATGATGGTCGACAATGGTGAATTGACGCCATGCTTGGTAGTCCACAATGGTGTCTATGAACTCTGTGGTGAAATATTTCTGGAAACGAACTCTTGCCTCCATAGCATCCAGGTACACTGCTGGGGCTCCTCTATCCAACTCATCTGAGAACATGCACATCATTGTCTTGAGTGCGGCTGGACTAGCGACATATTGATGAATGGTGTTTGCACTGATCACCAAGTCTACGCTGGTGGCTATGCACATCAACTCGTCAAAGTACAAGTCAAGCTCTAGTTGGACTTGTGCCTTTGCCTTTGCTGGGTGAGTGTCCCAATATATGGGATCGTTTGTGTGTCCACAACAATATCCATACACTTGAATACTCGTGCATGGGAAGCTTGTAGTCTAGTGATGAGCTGTGGGAGATCTTCATAGTTCCTGATCTGACTCCGGATGTGTGCCTTTAGCTTGACCGCTCTGGGCTTCATCATCTTGGGAAAGTGTAACAGAGCTCCCTTGTATCTCATTGTCCATATTTGCATGTAATTGTTGGCATTATGATATAGGTGTTGTCCTTGATGGCAACTCACTCAGATGACAGTTTACAGTGCAACAACAAAGGATTATAGATCAGACTCCAAAGAATGAAGAAAGAAAGGTATACGTTGGTTCACTTTTTCAAAGGCGTGTATACATGCGATTTAATAGAACACAAGTAGCGTATAACATATACACGCACTTTTGCAGGAGAAAAAGCGCGTACATGTTGGAAAACCAAGTTTTTTGTCCGAGGTATTTGGTTCAATGTGATCCAAGGTATTGGTCCAAGATATTTGATCTGAGGTATTTGGTCCAAGGTATTGACCCTAGGTATTTGGTCCAAGGTATTGGCCCTAAGAAGTCTTGGTCCAAGGTATTGAGAAAAGCTTAAGAGTATATAAGGAGGAGAAGATCATTAGGCCAGGCGTGTAAGTTGAATATCTTATGAAGTATGAAGGTTACGGGCTTAGGGTTCTTTGCTTGATCTAAACTAAGGATGAACCTTAGCGGTTGATGAGGGATAAGATCTAATGATGGATCGAGATCTTAAGGCCTGAAATGAATTATCATTATGTGGTTTGACCATGTATAGTCTAGATCTGAATTACTGACACATGTTTTATTTTATAAATGTTATGATCTGGGTATAACTAATGTATGGAATAGCTACAAAGTTATGAGTTAATATTTGTAGATCTGTACACTGGTTCACTTTGGTAAAAGCACGTATACATGCTAGTTCGGCTCATCAGAGTAGCGTATACATTATGAAATATGATATTTGAATTTGCAGTTGGTTCTAGTGGTTGTTGCAGAGTTCTGGGTTCTGCTCTGTGTTCTAGTGACTGTGTTTTGATGACAGTATTCTGAATGTTCAGATTGGTTGATTGTGATTTTCTTCAGTGATGATGGGCCTTCTGTGATTCATTTATGGGTGATTTAGAGATTGATGGTTGAGTTTCAATGATTGGTTAATGCAGATGTATTTGATGGTTGTATTGCAGTGGTGATTTATTTTGAGCTTCAATGTTGTTGATGGGTCGAGTATGAAAATTGGATGAAACATGGCCTTCAGATTGTGGTGTTGTGTTCCAGGAGTATCCAGTCTGAAAATTCATGAAACGTGGTCCCTGGAGGAAGAAAGAAAGTTGTAGTCTTTTGTAGGTTGGTGCCTACGTACTAATAAACATATCGGCTACTAAAAGAGCTAGGGGGGTTGTTGCTCCCTTCTAGTAGAAGCTGGAGAATGAGAGAAGGTTGTAGCCTTCTGAGGGTGGGTGCCTACATACTGGTATGAGTTCGCACCAGTACAAGATTGTAAACATGTTTTTTTCTTATATTAAAGCAGGTGGCTTCTGTCCTGCATTGAGTTTCCACCTTAAATCTTGGTGTTCATGTGTGTTTCTTATGTGTGATGGTTTGTTCTGATATTACTGCACTTGGTTATTGTTTATATGGTTAATGAAGTACTGATGCACTGATTAAAGATAAACATATGATGAATTAACTGAATCATAAGTTTGTTGTATATACGCTATTTGCCTTAAATATAGTTGCATGTACATGTGAGTTACCTTCATTGAAGTAGCATATATAAATCAGAATATGGAAATGAAAAGGTTATAGATTGTAAATACTAATTCACCCCCCTTCTCAGAATTATTTCCAACAATTGGTATCAGAGCAGGTCCTTCAGAAGAAGCTTGATTGCTTGAAGGAAGATCCATCAAGATGAATAATCACGAAACCATGGGATCCATCAGACTGCCAATCTTCGATGGAAGCAACTTTATTTATTGGAAAATAAGAACCATAACCTATCTACAATCTCTTGGAACAGATGTCTGGGAAATTGTGGAAGGAGGATATAACTTTCCAACAACAATTCCTACAGACACGGTAGATAAAAAGCAATATGAAACCAATGCCAGAGTTGTCACTATTTTATTGGAAAGTTTGTCAAAATCAGAGTTTGTCAAAGTCATGTAGCTCAAATCAACCAAAGAAATATGGAAAAAAATCGTTCTAAGCTATGAAGGAGACTCTCAGGTAAAACATGCTAAGCTTCAAACTCTCAGAATTCAGTATGAAACTCTTAAGATGCATAGTGATGAAAGCATAGCTAGTTACTTCCTATGTATAGATGAGGTTGTCAATTGTATGAAGAATCTGGGTGAAGAAATTAAGGAAGTTACCTTAGTTGAGAAAGTTTTTAGATCCTTACTTGCTAAATTTGAATCCAAAGTGTCTGCCATAGAAGAAAAACAAGATTTGTAGAATATAACTATGACGCAGCTTCATGGAATCTTAACTGCCTTTGAGATGAGAAAAGGAGGACCATCAAATATGAGAGAAGCCACATTTAAAGCATCAACAAATGGAAAAGAAAAAGAAAAACACAATGAATCAGGACACATTTTAGAAGAAGAAGATGAGGTAAATTTTGTCAAGAAGCTTCAACGAGGTTCTGGAAGGTTCAAAGGTAACCTAGCATTCAAATGCTTTTCTTGTGGTGGAGTTGGTCATTATGCTGCTAGATGCCCTCATGTCAAAGGAAAGATGTCTGCGGAAGGTAATAGAAATTATTATACTCTTGATGATAGTGATGGCTTGTCCAATAGTGATGAACATGATCAAGAAATTAAACAACTCATGGCATATGGAAATAATGCCTTAGAAAAGGAAGATTTCCTTAAAGAAATCAGTCAACTTAAAATCAGTTTGGCAGAAAAGGATACATTCATAAACACAGTGACACATACCTCACTGAAAAGGACAAACAGAATGAGGTATTAGAATGTGAAGTAGTAAGTCTAAGAAAAGAACTTGAAAAGACAAAGACTCTGAATCTTATATTTGCTAAAGGATCAGAAACATTAGATGAAATCATCAAAGTTCAGCATTCGCCCATTATAAACACTGGTCTTGGTTTTCATGAAGGTGAATCTAGCTCACAAGATGAGGTAAGGAACTCCAATGAAAAATCTGAAATGCTCAACAAGGAGATAAAAAGTCAACCCCATCAACAACCAAGGAAAGAAATTCTTCAAAGAAAATATTTTACTCCTAACTGTGGAAGTGATAGTTGGTTATTTCCTTCGATGAATGATGTTGAATGTTTTATATGTCATAATTTTGGACATGTTGTAGTGAGATGCAGAAGTAGAATGGTTCAAGACCATCACACGGAAATATCATCACGTTTCAAGTTCTTTAAGGGATATTGTTTTGCTTGCAATATGTTTGGTCATAAAGCTATTTATTGCAATAGAAGGAATATGAAACATGTAAGATGCTATGCGTGTAACAAGTTTTGACATAAAGTAAAGGAATGCAGGAGCAAATTTCAGATACCAAACCAAAAGGAGCATACATCATCACAATCCAAGGTATTGAAGAAGACAAAATTATTGTCAGAAAGATGTGGCATAGCTTAGTCTATAGACATAACGGACCCAGGGGAAGCTGAAAGTGTAAAACTTCAGTATTCCAATTTTCATACGCATCTATTATGAAGAGAGGTCATGTATATATGTGAGTTAGAAGTTGCACAATCGCGTATATGGTGTTTTGAGGAAAAAGAAGTGGGACAGAGTCAGGAAAAGGAGTTTGATATGGTTCAGTCACTTATCTGCTCTGTTTGATGATGGTTACAATTTGCTGATGATTTGTAGAAATGTGTTGGTGCTAAAAAGTTGATGTATATCTTATTAATGATGATACCTTGATGACTCTCACTGATATTTGCAATGATCCGATCTGACAATGAACAGTTGGCACAGGTTCAGGGGGAGCATATGATTCTAATAATGCATTGTTGGCATTATCTTAGAAGATCTTGGTACAAATCCAGATAGTTGTTTTGATTTAGGTGACTCTTTTGATGATGGAAATATACAGGCTGTTGATCCTGATGTTGCTGATCATGCAGATCATATATGGTGTATGATAGTTGTTGATGACTATCATGGTATTTTTTAGATCGGTTGTCCTTGTTATAAATGTCATGTATATCATTTGATGTAAAAGTCATGAAAATACCTAATCTGTAACCCCACTATGCATGAGAAGGATGATGTAATATTTTCTATGGTATATCTCCACTTGGTTGGGTGGATGTGTCAAAATTGGTGTATCCCCACTTGGTTGGGAGATTGATGTATGTATGAGTCATTGGTGATAGGAAGGCCATACTCACTTAGTTGAGTTATAGAGTCATGTTAT
>APFE030539554.1:11205-25889 GCA_000404065.3 Pinus taeda | reverse complement strand
AGAGGTACAAATCTAGACTTGTGGTGAAGGGGTTTGCATAGAAGAAAGGTATTGATTTTGATGAAATATTTTCTCTTGTTGTTAAAATGACTTCAATCAAAACTATTTTAAGTCTAGTAGCAGTTGAAGATTTTCATCTTGAGGAGTTAGATGTAAAGACAACATTTCTCCATGGGGATTTGGGGGAAGAGATATATATGCAACAGCCAGAAGGATATGAGGTAAAAGGGAAGGAGAAACTAGTGTGCAAGTTGAAGAAGAGCTTGTATGGTTTAAAACAGGCTCCAAGGTAGTGGTATCTAAAATTTGATAGGTTTATGTCTGAACAAGGTTATACTAGATTTCCCTCTGATCATTGTGTTTATCTCAAAAGGCAAAATGATAGCAGCTATATTATATTGTTATTGTATGTGGATGACATGCTTGTTGCAGGTTCTAACATGCAGGAGATAAATGTGCTCAAAACAAAATTGGCAAACTCATTTGCAATGAAGGATTTGGGTGCTGCAAAAAAAATCCCTCGTATGAGAATAACTAGAGATAGGAGGAATCACAAATTAGCATTGTCTCAAAGTGAGTACATAGAAAAGGTGTTGAAAAGGTTTAATATGCAGAATGCAAAACTAGTTAGTATACCTTTGGCCAGCCATTTCAAATTAAGTAGGGAGGCGTGTCCCAAGACTCAGGAAGAAATGGCTCATATGTCTAAAGTTCCATATGCATAAGCAACTGGAAGCTTAATGTATGCAATGGTCTGCACAAGTCCTGATATTGCACATGTAGTGGGAGTTGTAAGTAGGTACATGAACAATCCAGGAAAAGAACATTGGATGGTGGTGAAGTGGATTCTCAGGTATTTGAGAGGTACCACGAATCAAGCATTATGCTTTGGTGGCTCAAACATTGCTCTATAGGGATATGTTGATGCAAATATGGTAGGTGATAGAGATAACAGGAGGAGCACAGCTGGGTATGTGTTTACTGTAGATGGAACAACTGTCAGTTGGGTCTCAAAACTACAAAGTGTTGTTGCACTCTCAACAACAGAAGTAGAGTATGTTGCTGCTACAGAGGCTAGTAAAGAAATGATTTGGTTACAAAGGTTTCTGGATGAATTGGGTAAGAAGCAAGAGTTGGGTAGGTTATACAGTGACAACCAGAGTGCCATACATCTTACAAAGGACTCTGCATTTCATTCCAAGACTAAGCATATACAGCTCAAGTACCATTTCATATGGTCAACGTCGGAAGATGGACAGTTGAAGCTGGAAAAGATACACACTAGCTAGAATCCTGCAGATATGTTAACAAAAGTTGTAACCAGGGAGAAAATGAGAATCTGCTCAGTTTCAATTGGTCTTCAAGTATGATGAAGAAGAGAGAAACAACCAGGTCCAAAGTGGAGTCATTGTTTAGCAAATGAAGCAGCAGTGGAGTTGCTATAATCAATCTCCAAGTGGGAGATTGTTGGGTGTGGAGCCTGATTATCTTTTGTATTCAAAGGTCTCAGCCGGATGTATTCCCCAGGAAGATTGTATACCCCTCCACGATGTGAAGAAGTGAGATCTGAAGCATCGAATAAATAAGATTAAGGCTCATGACGCGCATACCACAAATCTAGGAAAAAGTGACACTTGGAGGAAAGATTATAAAACAAGTTTTGCATGTAACCTATAACTACTAAAAATTGCTCCGTAAAATATAGGGATGTTTTTTGCATCTTGATTTTTTCTATTTCAGTAAAAAGCAGCCCATGCATGCAAGTCAAGTTTTCTTGGTCTTGTGTGTAACTGGTCAACCTGATGGCACATGCAACAGTCTGCTTGCCTGAGGGAAAAATTTGTGCATTTCTAGGAGGGCCCTGGGCTGGTTGCCTAGAGGGATTGTATAATTTCTGAGTTGAACAATTGACTGCTGCCCAGAGTTGCACAATTTTTGGACTGAGCAATCCTGCAAGGATAGATGACGCATTTTTCTCTGGGAATGTTGACAAGCAAGATTGCACAATTTTTGAGCCCAACAAGATGCCAGTGAGATTGCACAATTTCTACAGGGGAGGATGGTTCCCCTTCAGAATTGCACAATTTCTTGAGGGAGTTTCCCAACCAACATCTGGACCAAAATTCAGGAAAGAAACCTGTGAGGGGAGTTAAACAAGCCATCATGCACATACCGTTTTGCTGCTAGAAAACCACTAAAGCTCATGTACTTGACAATGCAAGACATGGTGCTGAGTATGGTTGGTAGGGAGGCTCCAAAACGAAGCCAAGGAAAAATTTTGGAGGGCGGTTGTAGCTACTAAAACATTTTGTGACACACTGGTAGAACTCCAGCTCTCTGAATGGACCTTGTTCATGAAAATCAAGTCTACCATCGCTGGAAATATTGTTCAGTTTTTTGTTCGTCTTGGTTTCCACACGTGCTTGATTGTAAGATGTAGCATCTACCAAGCTATTGGTCGATTGACGCTCATTCCAAACCAAATCAACGCAATTTTTTTGATTGGGGATGAGGGGTATTTTGGTGCACAAGCAATATAATTTTCAGAGTTTTAGTTTCATCTCTAGTGTTGCTCCATTTCCAACAGGCCTGGATAGTACCCCACCGGAGTCACGTAGGAACACAAGCATCTCTCCACTGCCAGTGAGCCTAGTCAGTACCCTGATGGAGTTATTTGCATCACCTCTCTGCACAGTAAGCCTTTCTCTTCTTTCGCCTTATTAATTTTTCATTTTTTTTTCGAAATTTTTCACATTTACATTTTTTCATTTTCATAACTGTGCGTAACACTTATTCATTTCCGAGGCGGAAGAGGGATCCCGACTTATTGAGAGTAGAAGTGGTTGTTCCTTCAGAGAAGTAGTTTATTGTATACCTCTGACGTGCTTGTTAAGGTTTCCCCCCTCACCTTACTCTACTTGATTGAGATGCCAAGGGTTAACCCAAAAACAACCGAATAGAGTAGGTGACACTAGTTAGCGTACAAGTGTTGTGTTTTCACCAAGGTTCACTTTGAAGAGTACATATTTTCCATTGGCGTATCATGGACTGAAGATAACAAGTTCTTCATACAGAGGCAGAATGACATATAACCAAGTATTAATAACTGGCCAAGTCCTCTTGTCCTTTGCCCAACTTGTTTGAGGGGTCACACACGGTTTCATGTAAAACTAACCTACGAGCACAAAACAAGCAAATAAACACAAAACAAAGCAAAAGTAGAAGTAAATGTGAAAGAAAATGGAGTAAGAAAATAAGAAAGCAAACAAACAAACCTATAAAGAAAGTAAGAAAAAAACATGCAGGCAAACCAACCAAAATAAAACACTACTCCTACTCATAAGCTAATGGTGCATGGGCCCGATCATGTGAAGTGATACTTCTAATGTAGCTATCGATGCATTGGTCGATGCATGTTGCCGAAGGCATGGTTTGTCAACAACACAACTATGCGAACCAGCAAACATGAAAGATATAAGAATGAAGATAGACACACTCCAAGTTTCAATGTGTCCACAGAACATAAGTGAGTGCAAGTGCGTGACATACATTCCATGGACTTATCGTGGTGTTGTGCGACACTACGAGTAGTTGTGAAGCATACTCATACTCTTGATTATGACATGAAAGCAAACGAAAGAAACAATGACAACTTGTGTCGTGCACATGTGCTTTCAATGTCATATTCCTCCAAAGCATGAGAGATGGGATCGTGTAGTTCGAGTCGAGGAAGCATGATCTGTGTCTGAGATTAATCTTCAATGCATATAGATGAGTGATGAGGAGCCTCAGGTGTTTCATAAATTTCCTGATCGGAAGTGAAACCAACCTCAAGATAACAAGGGCCTGACATAACCATTAGCTCGAGCTAAAGTGCCTTGACAGTCTGGGGGGTTTTGACTTCATTGACAGATAGATCATCATAAACAGGTGGCTTCAAAAAATCGACTCCAATAGAATCATCATCATGATTGAATACGGGAGTAAATAGATCACAACACCTAAGATAAAAAAAAATCAATGATTTCATCAACATCCTCATGATCTGATGAATGAAATAGAGGGGTAGATGAGAAGCAGATAAAATCACCCTCTATGTTTCCAGAAAAAGCAGATGAAAATTCAAGTGGATTTTCAATGAATAATTTATCCTCTCCATTGTCGAATGATGGACTGACATCCGGTATCCTACGAATGATCAAAAATGGGTGCATCCATAGATGGAGATACACATGCAAAATCATGGATGGAATGTTCACGAAAGATGTCAGGAAATAATAGAGGAGGCTCGAACAGAAGGGAGTCGTCCTTTGCTGAGTTTTGATGCTCAAGCTCCCAGTCATACTCTTCAGGAATGATAGTGCATTTTGGTTATGAAACACCAACTTCGTCGATGACTTGATCCTTGTGCACAACAAGTGTAGAGTCTGGAATGGAAGAAAACAAGACAGTATCATCTGGAAGGTCATCCGAGTATGAAGACGGAGGTTGAGGTACAAAATGCATGTGACAAATCAATGGACTCACAACCAAATCTGTGCAAAAACTAAGCGAAGTGATGTTGGGAGGATGTGACAGTTGAAATATGTGTGGGTTTGTTCTCCCACATCACTTGGTAGTGGTGGAGTTGTTTGATGAGGGGACGAAGGACTGTCACTTGTGATAGTGACCATGTCTATCTATGATTGCACAGCTCCATCACTAAAGTATGCTGAGCGAGGCTTGGGCTCAAACTTCTTCTTGGGATTGACTGATTTGTTAAGAGAATATTCGAATATATCCCAAAGATATGGAAATTTCATCTGGCTTTTCGAAGCTTGAAACTGCAAAACAAGGAAGTGCTGCCAAAAATCCATAGGTGATTCATGTGGGGCCTTCCATTGTTGTAACAGTTTTTGATCAAGAGGTTCTGGATCAAAATGACGGAAAGTATATTCAATGAGACCACAAAACTGTGCAAGTGAGTGCATGCTGCTAGCAGGAAGACTACAACACCATCGTTGTGGGGATTCACGAAGTGTGTATGCAAGCAGCAGGTTGGCCTCTTCATTAGAACATCCATCTTCCTTGTCAAACATGGAAAGAATTAAGGTAAGAAGACAAAATAGGCCACTTCACCTTCACCATCATACGTGAATTCGGATAAGAGATAAAAAAATTCCCTCGTGATGTTGAGAGGTTTGGCATGCGAAAAACATCATGGAGGGGTGAGTGTGATAGAATCCATGATAGATGTGAAAAGGTTCAAAACAGGAGGAGAGGACATAGCTTGTCATTTGACCCTCCTTCTAGCACCAAAAATGTTGACAGTGTTGGACCCGCCAACATGTTAGGGGATCTCAATGGTAAGAAGTCCCAACTAGACATTATACCATTTAGCATAGGAGTCCTAGCAATGGGTCGTACGGTATCACCTTGACCACTATTTCACACAAAGGATAGTAATATTTCCATGTTGGTAGCAAGGGTGTGACATATGCAACAATTCAAGGAAGGTGCATGAGAGGTTCTAACAAACAGAGGGTGAGGTAAGTGCACCCCTTGGAAACCTGTGAAAGCACGTAATTAAGAAGGGAACACACGACAAAAGATGCATCAAAACATGGAAGGCAAGGGAGCTATCAATCCAAAGTGATGGTTAAACCAAAAACACATTTCAGTAAGATTCATACATACATATATGGAAAATATTACACATGCATGCATAAGCAAATAGATACATATATCATTTAGAGTAAACAAGATAGCTTAAATAAAATACCACATATGCATGAAACACGCTGGCTCTATTATATTAAGAAGTGTAAGTTCTAGTCATACAATACAACCATGACCAACCACTAGTTCCAACAGCGGAACGTTACAGTTACTGATGCCTACACCTCCAAAGAGATATACTAGATCTGCATAGTGGAGAAGCCAAGGCTCATTACAATAGTATCCAAGCTCTCTCTAAGATACTACTATCGTAAGCTGAGATGACCAAAAACCTTTACAATGAGTTATGAGGGACTATATATAGAAAAAGGTGGTGTGGCCCTTGACATTCCCCTTTGTGAATGTTCGCCCATCCTCATGTCTCTTCACATACACTATGAATGTTACGTCCACTATCGACACTTGAAATTCCACTTGACAAGACATCACATGAAATTTGCAAATGTACCCATGTGGGACAAAATGGGCTTGATGAAGCCATGCAAGACATCACTATGACTCAAACAACTGTGGGAAGACCAGCTCTTTGACATCCTCACAATGGTCGATAGTGGCGAACTGATGCCATTCTTGGTAGTCTGTGATGGTGTTCGTCTACTTTGTGGTGGCATCTTTCTGGAAACGAACTCTTTCCTCCATAGCATTCGGGTACACTACTCGGGCTCCTCTGTCCAACTCATATGATAACATGTGCATCATTGTCTTGAGTGCGGTTGAACTAATGACATATTGATGCATGGTGTCTGCACTAATCAACAAGTCTACGCTGGGTGAGTGAGTGTCCTAATAGATGGGATCGTGTGTGCGTGCACAACAACATCCATACTCCTGAATACCTATGCATGGGAAGCCTATAGACTAGTGATGAGCTATGGGAGATCTTCTTTGTTCCAGATCTAACTCTAGATGCGTGCCTTCAGCTCGACTGCTCTAGGCTTCATCATCTTGGACAAGTGTAACTAGGCTCCCTTGTATCTCAATGTCCATGTTTGCATTTAATCAACAAAAACGTGCATGTTTGACAAGATATGTTCTCCTACCACATCACTGCTACCAACAGTTGAGATGGACAACTGCCTTATGCACGGTATGAAAATTGGAATACAACGCCCGCATGACTGTGTCAAGAGACAATAATTCATCCAATATTTCCTTCTTCAACTCTGCTTGGGTAGATGCTATAACCAGTTCTCATCCCTGCTTGCCTGTCTATAACTCCTTAGCTATTCACTCATTCTTTGCTATCAAGAAGTGAACACTCGAGCTAGTGGCTTAGGCATATGCTTTAGTAGCATCGGCCAATGCTGCTAGATGCTTGCGCATGTCTGACATAATCACTCATTCCTCAAACTGCGTAGGAGATGTGTGATCATCCGGAGTTGACACTCTGCAAGATTTCACAACTCTATGTTGGGACTCATCGAATTAGATGTTGTGCATCTCTCCCTCCAAGTTGTCTCCAAGGATTTTAGTGTCTCCTTGGTAGCTTGGGAATTGCTCCACTTCTGGATTCGGTGAAGATGGTGGGTCGACCTCTTGGTGGTAAGGCATGAGGTTGATGTCTTGCTTTAACTCTTGTTTCTCCATGTCTGTATCCATCTTCTCATGTGCGTGTTCAATCTCTTGAGTGAAGTCCTGCTCCTGTGATTTCTCACCCTGTCTGCTTGGTGCCAGCTGTTCAGATGAGTCAACTACTTGTACAGGCACAATTTCGTCTATCTGTACATGTTGCTCCCCCTGATGTACCTGTCCTTGCTGCACTTCCTTCTCGTGTCTACACAACTCCTGTTCCTTCCAAAGTTGCTCCTTGAACTCATGTAACTCCTTCTATGTTTCCTCCATTCCTTGTTTTTCTCTTTGCCTTTGTGAGTTCCTCTTGTCACATTGTTGCCTCTTTGCCTCTATTACCAAAGCTTCTTTTTGCACAAGTGGGTCTTCTTGAAACTGGCATCTTTTCTCTGCCTCCGCGCTATCGAAAATATTCCTCTTGCCTTTGTTTCGCAATGGTATGTTTACCTTTGCTGCTGCTGCTGCTACTCTCCTTGATGCTGCTTCACACTGCTTCGCTAACCATTCCATAGCGATGAAGACCGGTTCATTGGGCCTGGAGAAGTTGTAACAATATCTCCATGGGTCCTCCTCCACCCAAGGAAAACTTTGGTAGAACATGCAGAAGATTCTCCACGCTGTACATCCGTATGAAGGTGTCGAATGGTGAGGCATACCAATCTGGTATGTTGACCAGTGCCTCCATTTCTACCTTCGACATGCATGGTGGATCCTTCTCAAATATCATCTTGTACACTAGGGTGAGAAAATAATCTGACTGCTATGTGATAACTCCTCTGAAGTTTCATTCGGACAACATTTTACAATAAGTGTTCACAGAGGTCTACGCTGATGTCCATGCCCACTTCAAGCCCAAGAACTCCTAACGAGCATAGATTGCATCCAAGATGTAAGAAGACATGTAGATTTCTGCTTGCTGACCTTTGGGTGATTGCCGAGCTCTTGTTACATGTTCCTTCAGCCTCTGAACCCACATGTCGAACTAGTTGCATGCTTTTCCTTCATTTTCTAGTTGGTCCAACGCGATCACCCAACTCTGCGAGAAGGTTTTTGTGCTCTCTTAGCCATACATGCAATATGCAAAGATGACCAAGTATTGATACGCCTTCCATAGTATCTTCGTCTTGTCATCCTAAATTTGGCCAGCTCCTTTACCTATTTCCTCAAGATATCCCTGGAGTTGGCATTACTGTTGGGTATGCTAAAGAGTGTCTCCATGGTGATCACTGGCTTTGACATATGGTACATCTTTTCATAATTTTGTGCCCTAATGGTAGCAATTTCCGTCCTGCTGACACTTCTCAATGTCATCGTCTCGGGTCAGTGTGCAAGACGATCCAATGTATCATGTCTGCTCTGGGAACATGGGATACTTGCATGAAACCTGGTACAAGCCGGACTTGTTAATGTTGACATAAACTTGGCAGTCTTCGATATCTTCCCCAAATGTGCTTGCAAATGCATCATTGATCTATTTCCATTTCAACTTGATGTCCTTTTCTACACTCAGCTTGGTGTCTTCATAGAACAACAAACTTATAGACACTCGCTCAACTACTGCTACAGTTGCGCTTCCGTCAGTGTCCTTTGATCCTACTCTCTTGGAGGCGATTGATCCTAAATTTCTGAGAGGTAGATAAACACCTGCTAAATCTAGAGACATGGAAACATGCATGGCAAGAAATCTATTAGCTAAGACCAAAGGAAACTTGACGAATGACATGTAACATACTTGGGGATTGACTGGCAAGGATTGCACAATTTTTCCTAGGAGGCCGGGAGACTGGTTACTTGAACTACACAAAAGGAAGCTTAAACTACTGGGAGCACTTGAATTGTGGAATGTGCAATCTAGACTGGCCTACTAGCTGTTGGGATTGTGCAATGCACAATTTCAACTAGCAGGGGTTGCAGGCCCATTGACTGCATTGTGCAATTTTTTGGGCCAACAGTCACTTCCTCTCATAATTGAACAATGCAAGACTGGACGATAGTCACTGGGAAGAAATGCACATTTTCTGGGAGCCAGGCGGAGCCTTCCCGCTTAGGATTGCACAGTGCTGTCTTGGTGAGGAAGGGTCCTGGCCAAGGTTGCCCAGACCGACCGATGGGCAACTGAAAGCAAATGGGGATGTGAATGCATGGCGATATTGAGTGTAAGTAGGAGTGAATGATCGTGAATGCAAATAGTGAATGTAAGATTTAGAAAAAGGAACAACATGCATGTGTGTGAAGCGAGTCGCCGAATCGGTGACCGTTCGTGCAAAACTGTGTCATGCATGTGATAGTAGTGAGATGCTAACGAAATCTAAGATGATGCTAGTACAAACTAACATGCATGTAAATGATAACAAGCGTTCACAGAAATCAAGAAGACAACACTCACACAAGCCAAAATACAAAAAGCGACATAAATGCTACAAAAGACAAGTTAAGCGGACTTACTCAAAAATAGTTGAGTTGGATGTGTCAAAGACTCCTAGATGTGCTATGGGATGTCAGAGCTCCAAGATCAATGTGAAGAAGTGAGCTCTAAAGCATAGAATAAATAAGTTTGAGGCTCATGACACACATGCCACAAATTTAGGAAAAATAGACACTTGGAGGAAAGATTATGAAACGATCTTTGCATGTAACCTCCAGTTGCTAAAAATAGCTCCCTAAAATATAGGGATGCTTTTTGCATGTTTATTTTTGCTATTTTGGGAAAAAGAAGCCCATGCGTGCAAGTCAAGTTTTCTCGGTCCTGGGTGGAATCGGTCAACCCAATGGCACATGCAACAGTCTACTTGCCTGAGGGAGAAAGGTGCGCATTTATGGGAGGGATCTGGGCTGGCTACCTAGAGGGATTGAGCAAATTCTCGGCTGAGCAGCTGACTGCTCTCCGTAATTGCATAATTTTTGGGTTGAGAAGTCCTATTGGGTTAGATTACATAGTCTTCTCTAGGAAGGTTGACAGGTGGGATTGCATAATCCCAACAAGCTTCCAGTCAGCATTACGCAATTTTTGGAGGGAAAACCGTTTCCCCTCTAGAATTGCTTAATTTCTGGAGGGAAAACTAGTTCCCCTTTAGAATTGCTTAATTTCTGGAGGGAGTTGCCTAGCCAGTAGCTAGACCAAGTCCAGGGAATCATCTTGTGAGGGGAGTGAAACAAGCCATCTTGCTAGAAAACATCTGAATCTCATGTACTTGATAGTGTAAGACATGGTGCTGAGGATGGTTATTAGGGAGGTTCTAAAATGAAGCTAAGGAAAAATTTTGGAGGGTGGTTTTAGCTACTACAACACATGCATAACCAATGCATAACTGCCATGCACTCATGATGACCACATCCAATAATAACACCATCAACTTCCACATGGTGACACAACTGCAATGATGACTACCACCATACATACACAACAAACACATATACCACAAGCATAGAGAATGGATAGGCAATCAAGATGTATGCATGACCAACACGTTCCACCCATCTAGTCCAAGGGGTGAACCATGCTCTGATACCACTATGTAACACCATTCTCCCAAATTTACCCAAGCTAATCGGTCCACTGGGGTAAACATGTGATGAAGAGTTACTTGATGTGATTCAACTCCCCATGTACATTTAAGGAATTGGGACCTAAAAAAAAAACAATCTGACCTTCCTGAGGAGCTACAGACCCTTCAGGAGGCAACCAACCTTTAGTGGTGCCTAACCCCTGAGAAAACTTGTAATTTTATTGAGATAAACCCCAGTCACTCCCATGAAAAGCCATGATTATAACTGAGGCCATCCAGTCACTCCCACAACAATGCATGCTAGTGACTGTGGCCTTTTTCATTTAGTTTTGAGCAAACGACCCTGGATTTTGTGCTACTTATTTAGGGCTAGGTCTCAAGCCTTTGCACAGAACTTCATGAAACTTCCAAAAATGATAAATACAAATGAATTCAAGCTACTAATGCAAACATTATTACAAGGAATTGACCTTACCCCTAGTAGCCATGACATGCATTTCATCAAAAATATCATAAACATGTAATCTACAAGTCATAGCAACATATCTGAGCATAGGGGTCTCATAGTTATCTGAGATTCATCAAGAACAATTGTTGCCTTACCACAATAGATGCGTTATCACATTAGGTCATATATTCATTCACATTTCATGTACTAATAAAAACATGTTAGGAGCCATAACCAAAGTATGTCATAAACCATGCTTATAACCAACATATAAACGACAAAATAACAAGGATAGAATTAGCCATAAAAAACACATATTAAAAATTACATTTACACATGAATTACCATAGGAAAGGATTTCTTATTAATGTATGCATAAGACAACCAAGTTACGGACTTCCATGAATCACCCTACCATAGATTGGGTTGAACCAAATATTTCTTTCAACCAATCACCTTTGTGCCATATTCCAAGCATGAATATGGAACTCAAAACGAAACCAATCAAGGATTCCTCGAGATTTACCATATATCCCAGCAAGGGATTCCTAGGTGCAAACAATGAACATACACCTTAGCCTTTATCACAATCCCTCCTTATATTGGTCAAGGATCACTAGGCCCTAAACAAGTATGGATGCCTCCGGACCTCCCCACCTACACCATGACAAATTTGTTCGTCTCCACCTCTCAAATTTACCATGTATCTCGGCATTACCGGTCATGGGATTCCTATGCCTATGAGGTCTCCACCCTCTTGGCTTTACTGTGTATCTCTCCAAGGGATTACTAGGCCTTGTGATTAATCTTGATACCACCTGACTCAGCTTCGAATACATATAACAATCTAGCTCAACCAAAACAAGAGAACCCCGTCACACCATGGCTTTCCAAAAATGGCAAGGCTAAAAAACATTATCACACCTGGAAAAACCCACACCAATTATAGCAAGAGAACCAAAACATACATGAATGTACCATGCATGCCCAAACCAGTAAGGAAACCATACATGAGACTCGATACCTGCAAGTAATTCGGTTGTAGCCTCTTGATCCTGCTCTTCCTTGCTTGATATTTTCTTCCTCTTGCTTCCTTGTCTTTCTTTTTCCTTCTTTCCTCCAATTATAGAGTTCTCTAAGAATTCTCTAAGTGTCTAAGAGTATGAGAGAGAGAGAGAATAGAGAGAGAGCTCAAAAAATGAACCGACAAAAGGTTGTGAACTAATCCTTATAATCCTTTTTACTAATGAGGCCTCTATTTTCAATTTCCATTATTTTACTTCATTTTCCTCCTCAAATGCAACATGTGACCTTTCACCTTCCTTTTCTCCTAATTTCCATTATTTTCATAAATAAAATACCAATCAATGCCACTTTGACTTTGCCTTTGCCAGTTTCCTTAGCCATAATAAACCAAATGAACACCCACACTAGGATGTTTTGCCCAACATTCAACTTGGAATAAGTGTCCCATGACATTGGTTATTATTTTTCCTTTATTAACTTTATTACATGGAATTTTTTCCAAGGCTGTTACATTGTATCTATTGCATATTTCCATTTGTTGTGCATTAGATTTAGGGAAAAAAAGGAAGGTTATGAAATGTTGCAAACCTATCAGCTATAGACATTTTGTGCATGGTAAAATGATTCTTTATTACATTTGGCCTTGAAGGTTGAGCATTTTCGAATAATGTTCTTTCTCTCTTCTTATTCTCCTTCAACGTTTTTGTTGAAACTGACACCCTTAATTTGCTGAGCTTGAATAATGGCCATACTTGATGGAGTATTAGAGTTATTGAATACTCTAATACTATCTATTGTTGATGACATAGTGAAAATCAACAAGGCCACTCTTGTTGATATTAAAATATATCTACATCACGCACAAGAGATAATTGAGTTTGTCTAACTTGAGTCATAACTACAACAAAATGAGACACAACAGAAGAGTCATCATTCTAACATGGTTCTTGATCATAAAAAATCCCTTCTTGAGTCTAAACTTGACTCCCATCAGTAGTCATAAAATTATTAGAATAATGAGGCCATCTGAGGAGCAGATTTGCATAAATATGTAGAGGTTCAGGTTGCACTTCCCAAGCCCATAATTATATCTTGGGAAGAGATTATTGTAACCACCCCTCCCACATTTACCCTTTTTCCTTGAGTTTCCTAAGCTAAGGGATACTATTATCTTAATCAAATCCCTAGGCACAGTTAAGGAAGTGGAATTGACAATCTGAAACTTTACTGACTTCCCTTAGGTGCTATAGGACCCCTAAGAGTTAAAAAACCACTCCATATGCCCAAACCCTGAGTTAGATTTCCTTTTTAGTGATATGGACTCCCATTCGCTCACGTAATAAGGCAATAAAATGACTGTAACCCTCCATTCGCATGGATAACCCTAATTCTCAGCGACTGCAGTCTATATTTCCCACTTCTGAGCCTGTGATCGCAAAATATGAGTTGCCTTTTCAGAGCCTAGCTCCCAACCACTTCCCAAAACTTAATGTCACTTTAAGAAATGATAAATGACACAAAGACAAATCATTTAACACAAAACTTGATCAAGGACTTGACCTAACCTGGCCTAAACATGACATTCATTTCGTCAAACATATTGAGAACATGTAATCTACAGGTCATGAATGCATATTTGAACATAGGGGTCTCATACTTACCTCAGAATCATCAAGAAGGTCTAATTCTCTCTCATAATTGTTGGAATATCAAATATTAGGTCATACATCCACTAACCTTTCATTTATCAATCCAAACATGATAAGAGCCATAATTAGAATATGTCATGAAACCATGCTTATAACCATCATATAACCAAAATAATAAAAATAGCAATACAACCATGAAAGCCACATCATAAAAAGTACATTTACTCATGAAATACAAGAGGAAAACACCTCTTATTAACATATACACAATCCAACCAGGTCAAGGACTTCCACGTACCACCTGACCATAGATTGAGTTGAACCAAAGTTTTCTTTCAACCAATCATCCTCATGCCATATTCCAAGCATGAATGTGGGATCTAATGGGAAAACCAAAATGTAAACAACTAAGGGAATCCATAGGTTGAACCACCTCCACCTTCACACTGCCATGATCTTACCTAAACTGGTCCTAAGATCAAAAATCCAAACCAAGCTTGGATGCCTCATAATTCCTTAACCATTCCTTGAGGAATTTTCCTGTCTCCACCCACCTGTTGAGGGATTCTGGGAGAAAACCATCTCCACCCCCAACCCTCAAGATTTTCCTAAGAAAACCTCACCTAGATCCAAAACCTTCCAGCAATCGATAGCACAACCAAGGATGAATCCCATTGCACCATGAATATCCAGGAATTGGCAAGGCAAGGTTGAAAACACTTGTTATAGCCTAAATCTACCTTAGGCTAAGAAAGGCAGGTCTAAGGT
>APFE030539529.1:340145-352362 GCA_000404065.3 Pinus taeda | reverse complement strand
ACCACATCTCGACTGTACACAACCTTCCTTGTTACTGGGTTCCAAAGCTTATAACCCTTTAAACCATCCTTATACCCAATAAAGATGAACTTTTCAAATTTACTATCCAACTTGGTTCATTTCTCCTTTGGAACATGTACATATGCATCACATCCAAATACCCTCAAATGTGAAAGAGAGGGTTTCTTACCAGTCCATACCTCTTGTAGTGTTTTATCCTCCAACGCTAATGAAGGTGATCTATTGACTAGGTAACATGTTGTCTCCACCACCTCTGTCTAGAATTCCTATCCTAACTCAGCACCATTGAGCATGCTTCTTGCCCTTTCCATCAACGTCTTGTTCATTCTTTCCGCAACTCCATTTTGATGAGGTGTATGTGGAGTAGTCTTCTGCCGTGATATACCACACTTCTTACAGAATTCTTCAAATTCCTTACTGCAAAAATCTCCACTGTTATCTGTCCTCTGTGTTATCACTCAAGTTGTTCCCTTTGACTCCCAACGGAATACGGCCGAGGTAACCACAAACCAGTCTTTGGACTGCAGGTCCTAGCCTACCAACAATCAGAGAGGGCTCTCTCTTTAGGATTTTAACTTTGTTTAAGGGGTGATTTTAGGCTAGATATGAGGCACATGGGTTTGATTTGATTTTGGATTTTTGATTGATGGGGTGGTTGATCTTATTCAAACTGAGTTGACATGCAAAGAATAAGAAGTTCAAACCATTGGGCATGGAGTCATGTCTGTGAACTGAGGTGTGTTTTTTCTTTGGTAAAAGAGGGAAATATGGAGTAGGATAGCCACACATGGCACAATGATTTTATGCTGGAGCAAGAGTGAAATGGAAGTTAGGGAATGAGAGGCAATTAAGAATCTCTCATCCAGCCAAAGAGGGAAAGTGGATGAGTGATATCTGGGAGCAATGAAGAATTCCCGGACAACATTCACATGTGAAAGGCACAATTTAAATAGGCACAATTAAGAATGCATATTCATCACTGTTTCAGAAGAAAACATGGAAAGTTGCAAGAATTGAGCATAGAGGGCATGAAAACCAATTCTGGTCTATTCTTTTTTCCTGCAACTTAGATTATGATATATATTTGATACAGCTATTTATGAACTGATAAACAAAGGGAGGGACAACTTATTGAACCATGAGCAAGCATGAGAATTCCATACCAATTTCTTCAGCCATTGAAAGCACAACCAGCCAGTTCAGATACAGATATTCCAGCAATCTTTGATTACAGAAGTCCTTAAATATTTACAGTGCAGCTCTCAGAATGAGAGATCCACCAAATAACCCACCAAACATTATTACATTGTTTAGGGTTGTATTTATAGGTAAAATATCTACAACAAAGATCTGCTAGGAGATATTTTTTCAGGAAGTAAATGCAGTTAACCTAACTTGTCTTATAAGTAATGAAAATATCTATCTAATGATGCGCTGGGGCAGCTGTTTCAAAATGTGGCTATCTGTCGTCCTCTGGCAGCTCTGCTTGTCCAATCTGCAATTGTTGCGCCTTTCACTTGTCACCTGCACCTATTAGTCAGTTCTGCTGCTCTTAGGTGACTGTGATTTCCATTTAATTTGTTATGATTCGGTCTTAATGGCATGTCACCCTGTCCTCGTATGCATTGATTTGGTTTGGATGGTGTTCAATGCTTTCCCGGCTTTGATATGGTCGATCTGATACTCTCTGCCGCTCCACTGATACTCTCTGCCGCTTCATTGTTTCTCTCTGATTGAATCGGGGCTTCTTCCTCTCTCTGATGTCGTAAAAACTATTAAATTGCCCCTTTTCGGCCTTTTTACGACAAAAACAGTCACTGAGAAAAAATATTCCCCAATTTGGCCTATTTCCTTTAGCGATGCTAATCGCGCATCGAAAACTGCCTCAGAATTTGATTTTGGGCCTCCGAAGCCTCGATTTCGCTCTTGCGCGTTTTTCTTTCGGCGGATGACGTCAGTGGTACGGCAGATGATGTCAGCGGTACGGCGTATGACATCAGCGGTACAGCAGATGACATCAGCATGACGTCAGCAGTTGGACCTAGTACGGATGATGACGTCAGCAAGGTGACGTGGTAGGGTGACACAACAGGGCGCAACACAGTGGCCGGTGAGGTGGCAGCATCGTCATGTGGCGATGTGGCAACAGGGGAGGGCAGTAAGTGGTTTGCGTCGGACCGCTTTTGGTACGGGGGCGGTATCTGTCAGGGGCTGCCCGACGCAATGAAAAGCCGCCAAGTGTCCCAGGATACGATGGTGAAACCGTCGACCATCAGGCACTATTGTGCCATCATATAAGGGTGCCTGATATGCATGAGGGTCGTCAGATCTTGGAGAGATGATCCGACGGCGGACGGGAGGGGAAGATGAGCGGGGTTTAATAAAAATGCGCACGCGATAAATGTTTGATTATTCGCGGCGGTGGTGGGTTTTAGACTTTAGGTTTTGGGGGTTTAAATGTGTGCTCGGGGTGGGGTGTGGTTTGGTTATTTATTTAACCAGAGGTTAAACAAATCCCAGGGGAAATGAACGCGGAAGGGCTAATACTAAGGCCCCAAATGGACCTAGTATTTCCCTGACTTTTGTTATTAGGCTATAATTGCCATAGGGTGGGATATTAAATATTTTTGGGTTTTTTTATATATTTTTCACATAGTAGGGGATAGAGGAATGACTTGGGGAGCTAAATAATAAGGTCAGGAATTAGTATGAATTGGTGGAGCGAAAATGTAGGGGGAATGGTGAATTTGTGCAAAGATTATTTTTACACAAGAAATGTGGTTTCTTTTCACTAAGCCAATTCAGATGTCAACTTGGCTTTTAAGAAAAAATGGAATGAACAAGGGACTCTCGGGCAGATCCCAAGGTCCTTGAGGGGATGTTAGTAAATGAGTTTGAGGAAGTAAGAAGAGAGGGGAGTTAGAGATGCCTTGCCTGATCCGATCAACATGAGAAAGTGCCACCAAACCGTGATCTGGATAGATATGACACTTGAAAATATGAAATGGATCACATAGCTTGATTTCTGCAACCACAGAACTACTTACCCAGCCTACTTTACCTAGCATTTTTTCTTCTTTTGGTTTGGGTGCACTTGAACTGGAAAACCCAACTTTTCAACCTTTTTCTTTTATTTACTGTCCTCCTACCTATATCTACACTTATGCCATCCAGGGGCTCAGATTAAGCTGTTGAGCACCCTTGCTTCTCTACCTATCTAAAAATATGCCCAGATTAAGCTGTTTGGACAGATAATGATTCTCTATATTCTATAACAGGAAATTGAAACCTAGGGAGACCAAGATTAAGCTGTTTGGATCTCCCTTTAATTGAAGATTCTTCAAAAATGGAATAACTCCTCAAAATTTAGAATACAACAGGGGCATTTGGGTTGGCAGACCCTCATGGATACTTCTTTGGCCTGAGCATCAAATATGGAACATTGCAGCCTGCAGAGCATGACATATTTAGCATGTAAAAATGTCAATCATGAAAGATGAACACCTGCTATGAGCAGGAGGCTAACAATGGCTCCACTTGGGGATGGCCTTTCCTTGTGAAAGGCCAAGAATAGCAGGTCAAAATGCGTTGATCTTCCCTTGTTTGCTGTACTCTGAAAACTTTCCTTTGCTGGTTTCTTTATTTATGAACATGACAGCAGACCTTGAAGAGCTTATGGCCTTCACTTCGGGCTTCAACTGCAGCAAGCTTACTGTCTAAACAAAAACTGAAATTATACCTACCTACCCTAACCAGCACTTACTTTGTTGTTAGGTGAAATGAAATAACCAGTGCAGCCATTCAAGCATTATAAACATGAACGAGCTTTGATGCTTGTGCTTGCTGGCGGAAAAAACTGAGATCTTGAAATCTGATATGGCTTTGCTAATCTTTGAGAAGATCAGGAAATTGCTGACCTTCTTTGCTGAATCAAGAAATTGTACAAAAGGGTCCTGTAGCATATATACATTATTGTCGAACTAATTTAAAGAACTGTACAAAGGTTTGGGATCACTATCATGCCTTGTAATAGGGATATCATCCACACTATAATATTGAGGCACACAGCCTGATAGTGGAGAAGAGGACCTCTCTGCTTCATCATAACCCCTGTCAGCGCATGCATCATATACCACCTGAACAGATATTGGCAATTTATTACAAGCAGGTTCATATGGCCTTTGACTAATCTGCACAGGCTGCTCCTTTTCTTCTTTGAAAACCTCATATGGCTGAACATAAAGAGGCAGGGGATCCACTTGGATGACTTGATCATATGCTTCTGCTTCTAAGTCTTCTTCCATCTGACACTTGATGGCTCTGTGGGGCTGCAAAGCTAGAGGCAATATATTTTGAACACTGGTTTGAGCTTCCTCCAGATGATCCATATCAACACTTGTTGATATTTGCTTATGAATTGTATGATAGTTTTCCTTAATAAACTGAAAAGATTCGAAACAAAATGGTAAAGTTCCTTCACTGAAATCAAAATTCTCTGCGCTTTCCTCCATATCTTCATAGCTGATATGGGCATGTTGCTCATTGTATTCAGGCTGTTGAACGTGAATTTTGCTTTCTACCAAAGTAGGTTATGATTCCTTTATAAGGCTGATTTGGTCATTAGGCTCCTCATCATCGTCATACTCATCATATTTTGGCAGGCAATTGAGAGAAGAGAATATGTTATGTTCATATAGTATATTAGGAGATTGCTCCATCATGTATGGCTGTACGAATATGTCATCTATTTTGTGGTAGGTTTGTTCATGAATGTCATTACTTTCCTGTTGCAAAACAGATGTGTTCAGATGTTCTAAACATTCCACTTTCATTGTGATCATTTCCTCTGACCTTTGTAACTAACCATGAAGTCTTTCTTCTTGTTCTGCTTTGCGGTTTTCCTCCCTGATTCTCAGATTTGCCTCTATGTCTACTGCCATGTCCTGCATTTGTTCCACAGTAGGGGGACTCCTTTCTCTTAAACGGAATTCTATTTCTGGGTCAAAAGCTCTTGGATAATGCACTAGAGCTAGATCAGGGGGAGGTCTAATATTCAAAGGTAGAGCATGATAAACTTGATTGAATCGATCATGAAATTGTTGAACAGATTCACTTGGATTTCTTTTTAACTGATTATATTCTTCGATGAGCAAGAGGAAATTGAGTTTGATCGTCCATCTATCAAGGAAGAGCTTGGAAAACTGCTCAAGATTCAAGATGCTAGCCTCAGGAAAGGCTTTAAACCAAGTCCTAACTTTGCTCTGCAAAGAAAGGGCAAACAGCCTGATACTAACATCCTCCTCCTCTACTTCAAATATATTAAGATAATCTTCAAAGGCTTGGATATGCTTTTGGGCAGTAATACCATTTTCTCCATCAAATCTTGGGAGATAATCAGGATGATTTTTGGGTAGATGATTAAGCACAAGAGGCAACACAAGAGGCTTATACCTGTCAGGAACTTTACGGGGCACAGGAGCATGTACAGGAATTGGTTGAATGGGCTCAATATGAACAAGGATAGCATGATTGCCTTTGATATCTGTTTCCTCCTTGGTTGTATGATGATTCTCAACAGCTTTTAAAGGCTGCTGTTGTAATGTGCAAGGAGGCCTTTCAACAATATTTTCAAAGGGAAAGTCATGAAAATCTAATTTGAAATCATTTTTAAAATACAATATACATAGCAAAACTTTGTGGAAGAGAAAGAACATGACCTGTTGGATAGTAGTCCAGGTCAACAGCCTGATCTGCTCATATATTTCTCTTGGGTTCATTTCTCCAGTGGAGTCTTTATTATGGGGATTATGTGGAGTCGCCAGGTGGATAAGTAAATCAACTTTGAAGGGCCCGATCTCTGTCCACCACACAGATCAGGACTTAATATTCAACAAGAAGGAAAAATATTTTTTTGATTTTTTTTATTTTTTGTGATTTTTCAAAATAAGTTTAAGAATTATTGGGAAGGAAAACTAATCAAAAATGGGGGTTTACAGTAATGAACAGATGATTTTTCCCTAGTGGAGTCGCCATTATGTTATCACTCAGGTTGTTCCCTTTGACTCCCAAGGGAATACAGCCGAGGTAACCACAAACCAGTCTTTGGACTGCAGGTCCTAGCCTACCAACAGTCAGAGAGGGCTCTCTCTTCAGGATTTTAACTTTGTTTAAGGGGTGATTTTAGGCTAGATATGAGGTACATGGGTTTGATTTTATTTTGGATTTTTGATTGATGGGGTGGTTGATCTTATTCAAACTGAGTTGACATGCAAAGAGTAAGAAGTTCAAACCATTGGGTATGGAGTCATGTCTGTGAACTGAGGTGTGTTTTTTCTCTAGTAAAAGAGGGAAATATGGAGCAGGATAGCCACACATGGCACAATGATTTTATGCTGGAACAAGAGTGAAATGGAAGTTAGGGAACGAGAGGCAATTAAGAATCTGTCATCCAACCAAAGAAGGAAAGTGGATGAGTGATATCTTGGAGCAATGAAGAATTCCCAGACAGCGTTCATATGTGAAAGGCACAGTTTAAATAGGCGCAATTAAGAATGCATATTCATCACTGTTTCAGAGGAAAACATGGAAAGTTACAAGAATTGAGCATAGAGGGCATGAAAACCAATTTTGGTCTATTCTTTTTTCCTGCAACTTAGATTATGATATATATTTGATACAAGTAAACCGGTTTGTATCCTTTCTTTCTGACTTTCCCTGTTAGGCCAAGGTCTGGTGGGTAAGGCCAAGGTTAGGTCCTTCCTTCCCATCCCTACTTATGGCAAGGTTAAGGGTATGAACTGATAAACAAAGGAAGGGACAACTTATTGAACCATGAGCAAGCATGAGAATTCCATACCAATTTCTTCAGCCATTGAAAGCACAACCAGCCAGTTCAGATACAGATATTCCAGCAATCTTTGATTACAGAAGTCCTTAAATATTTACAGTGCAGCTCTCAGAATGAGAGATCAACCAAATAACCCACCAAACATTATTACATTGTTTAGGGTTGTATTTATAGGTAAAATATCTACAACAAAGATCTGCTAGGAGATATTTTTTCAGGAAGTAAATGCAGTTAACCTAACTTGTCTTATAAGTAATGAAAATAACTATCTAATGATGCGCTGGGGCAGCTGTTTCAAAATGTGGCTATCTGTTGTCCTCTGGCAGCTCTGCTTGTCCAATCTGCAATTGTTGCGCCTTTCACTTCTCACCTGCACCTCTTAGTCGGTTTTGCTGCTCTTAGGTGACTGTGATTCCCATTTAATTTGTTATGATTCGGTCTTAATGGCCTGTGGCCCTATCCTCGTATGCATTGATTTGGTTTGGATGGTCTTTAATGCTTTCCCGGCTCTGATATGGTCGATCTGATACTCTCTGCCACTCCACTGATACTCTCTGCCGCTTCACTATTTCTCTCTGATTGAATCGGTGCTTCTTCCTCTCTCTGATGGGGTAAAAACTGTTAAATTACCCCTTTTCGACCCTTTTACAGCAAAAACAATCACTGAGAAAAACGATTCCCCAATTTGGCCTATTTCCCGTAGCGATGTGCGATTAGCACTAATCGCGCATCGAAAACTGCCTCAGAATTTGATTCCGGGCCTCCGAAGCCTTGATTTCGCTCTTGCACATTTTTCTTTCGGCGGATGACATCAGCGGTATGGCGGATGACATCAGTAGTGGGACCCAGTACAGATGATGACGTTAGCAGGGTGACATGGCAGGGTGACACAACAGAGTGATGCAGTAGGGCGCAGCACAGTGGCCAGTGAGGTGGCGGCATCGTCATGTGGCGACGTGGCAATAGGGGAGGGCAGTAAGCGGTTAGCGTCGGACCGCTTTTGGTACGGGAGCGGTATCTGTCACGGGCGGCCCGACGCAATGAAAAGCCGCCAAGTGTCCTGGGGTACAACGGTGAAACCGTTGACCGTCGATCACTATTGTGTCGTCATATAAGGGCGCCCGATATGCATGAGGACCGTCGGATCTTGGAGAGACAATCCGACGGCGGACGAGAGGGGAAGATGAGTGGGGTTTAATAAAAATGTTCGCGCCATAAATGTTTGATTATTCACTGCGGTGGTGGGTTTTAGACTTTGGGTTTTGGGGGTTTAAACGTGCGCTTGGGGTGGGGTGTGGTTTGGTTATTTATTTAGCCAGAGGTTAAACAAATCCTAGGGTAAATGAATGCAGAAGGGCTAATACTAAGTCCCCAAATGGACCTAGTATTTCCCTGACTTTTGTTATTAGGCTATAGTTTCCATAGGGTGGGATATTAAATATTTTTGGGTTTTTTTATATAGTTTTCACATAGCAGGGGATAGAGGAATGACTTGGGGAGATAAATAATAAGGTCAGGAGTTAGTATGAATTGGTGGAGCGAAAATGTAGGGGGAATGGTGAATTTGTGCAAAGATTATTTTTACACAAGAAATGTGGCTTCTTTTCACTAAGCCAATTCAGATGTCAACTTGGCTTTTAAGAAAAAATGGAATGAACAAGGGACTCTCGGGCAGATCCCAAGGTCCTTGAGGGGATGTTAGTAAATGAGTTTGAGGAAGTAAGAAGAGAGGGGAGTTAGAGATTCCTTGCCTGATCTGATCAACATGAGAACGTGCCACCAAACTGTGATCTGGATAGATATGACACTTGAAAATATGAAATGGATCACATAGCTTGATTTCTGCAACCACAGAACTACTTACCCAGCCTACTTTACCTAGAATTTTTTCTTCTTTTGGTTTGGGTGCACTTGAACTGGCAAACCCAACTTTTCAACCTTTTTAGTTTATTTACCGTCCTCCTACCTATATCTACACTTATGCCATCTAGGGGCTCAGATTAAGCTGTTGAGAACCCTTGCTTCTCTACCTATCTAAAAATCTGCCCAGATTAAGCTATTTGGACAGATAATGATTCTCTATATTCTATAACAAGAAATTAAAACCTAGGGAGACCAAGATTAAGCTATTTGGATCTCCCTTTAATTGAAGATTCTTCAAAAATGGAATAACTCCTCAAAATTTGGAATACAGCAGGGGCATTTGGGCTGGCAGATGCTCATGGATACTTCTTTGGCCTGAGCATCAAATATGGAACATTGCAGCCTGCAGAGCATGACATATTTAGCATGTAAAAATGTCAATCATGAATGATGAACACCTGCTATGAGCAGGAGGCTAACACTCAGCACCTTTTTCTTCTTCTCTATCTGGTTTTCCACCAAAGCCTTGAATTCTTTAAACCTGTCAAAGACTTCATATTTCTTCTTAATGAAATATATCCATGTATTCCTTGAGAAGTCATCTATAAATGATACATAGTACACAGACTTACCCAGTGATGGAATCTTGTGATGCAGGAAAGTGTTCCCTCTGCAGACAGAGGCAACCCCTCTAGCCCTAGAGTGGGTCTAGTCACAAACAAGGACAGATCAACAATAGCTTTCCTTAAACAGTTAAAGTTGGAGGCCTACCCCAACCGGTGGTCGATGGAGTTCCGTTGCGCTGCTCCAGCTTTCGCTTTCTTCTCCTCAACGAGTGATCAACCAAAAACAAAGGAAAGGAAATACAACAAAGCACGTAACTAGATACAACAGTGAACTATTTAATCACAAAGTCAAGAATTCATGAGCTATCAAGTACATTACATACATGACAAAGGAAAACATCATTGATTGCATTAATAATGAAATAAGAGTCATCTTACAACCAAAGTCTTGATGTCACAAGCCTTCTCAGAAAAAGTCCAGCCAACATGTTCTTCAAGCATTCACTCTTTGAAGATGGATCTCCCAACATACAAGAGCTCTCTCACTCATAAGTTTTACACAAGGTTAATGGCACTTCACAACCTTCCACAAACTATCAACAATCCCACACTTATCACTCTCACACCAGTTATCTAGCAAACTCACAAACACTAACAGCACTGCTAAACTAGCCAACTATCAGAAACTAGCAATGCATATCAATGGTGAGAGTTTAAATAGGAGAAGGAGTCTCCATGAATGGGGAAAGGAGAGCTTATCACCAAGGAAGGTAGCACAATTTACGGAACTGCCACACCAGGGAAGGAAGGGTGACATAAACAAGGCCAACAACCAGGTCTGGAGTCATTTGGAAGGCTGACTGTTGGAACAATTCGCCCAATCTGGATCATCGCGGGCACAAAACTGAGCTTCAGCGCTGACATCGCAAGTGATCAGTGCAGATAGTCAGATCATCGCTGAAGAGACCACATAGCCCTACGCTGGTGCTTAAAATCGGGCCATCGTGGGAATTAGGTGTACTTCCGCGCTGGTAGTGTAAATGGACTGTTCATGAGCGCCTTTCAGCACGTTTATTAAGCCTATAACCGTGATGAGGCAGATACTTTAGGAAAAGTGGGTCAATTGGCAGCATAGGAGAGCATTTTTCTATCATAAGCATGTTTGACTTGGACACATGACATAGTGAGAAGACCAGGAGTAAAAACGGTGATAAATTACTATGTAATAGATGCCCCCAAAATATGAAGCCCGAGAGAGTGGGAGGGGTGAAATGCTTTACAAAACAACTGAGCTAGAACACCATCTGGAAGAGCTTGTACACAAGTCAAACCGATATCTCTGAAGTACATGTAGTCTAGGCATGGGCGCAACCATCCAAAAGACATACGAAATAGGTCTGTGGTATGGACGCAGCCATCCAGCTAATGAGACCATGATAATGATAAAGGTATGGGCGTAACCATCCATGAAGACTCAGGTATGGTCACAGCCATCCATCAACGAGTCATGTAATCAGAAACCAATCCACGTAGCCTGAACATATGACATCTAAGTTCGGGGTCTTGAACCCAACCGACCATAGTACAAATTCTAACATGCGAATAGGGGTGCTGAATTCGAGCATGAGAGAAAGTCGCTTGATTACCGGTTGATGAGGTAAACCGTTAACAAGCGCGAGAGAAACCACCAATAATGCCAATGGTTCTCAAGGTACTGTCCAGTACAATCCACAGAGTGTGAAAAAAGATTTGAAGTCGAACACTCATGGAATCACCCAATCAATGACCAATGATGCAAATCGACCGTCAGGTGAGAAGAACTTGCCATTGAGGCATGCAAGCTCTAAGGTACCAAAGGGGATCTCTAGATCAATCTCCTGAATAATGAGCTAATGTTGACAAGAGACAACCCATCGCAGGAGGGCCATAATGTTTCCCCCATCAACAACACGAGATAAGGAACAAGTGGTAGATGGTAAAATAGAGTATCAAAGAAGGAGACAGAGGTGTAAATTGCAGAAGGATTATACTCTTGAACATGTCAGCGGCACGACTCCGGAGGGTGGCAGCATTTAGGTACCAAAGGATCAGAGGCTTGATGAAAATAACATAGATCAGATGGAATGAGGCTAAATGACAACCCAAACCCGCGGAAGGCTAAATGACGATGTATGGATGTCCCAACCCGACAAGAAGTAGAAGTGTCGATGTTCAAGAGTGACTCGCTGCCATAGACAATCGATGATAAACCTGCTATTGAATCCAACCTAGTAATAGTTTAACGAGCCCTAGGGAGGAGAAGCTCGAGTCTCGTCATGGTGATGAGTCCAATGTTGAAAAGTGTGCAACAAGAAATGCTTGTTGAGAATGCAACAAGATGATGGAGCTTAGTGGAAAGGAGTCACCTTCACTAAGTGGCCCGCAGGCTATTTTTGGTGCAAGTCTATTTTTAGACTATGTCTATTTTTAGACATATGGATCATGTCTATGTATTGCAGGTTGCTGTTTATGGATGATTGATCAAGTTGGGAAAAATAGATGGACTTCTATTTTTGATGAAAGTGTGAGTGATCACAGTGTGAGTGATCAAGTCTATTTTTAGACTGGCTGTCAAAAATAGAAAACTCAAATATTATTATCTCACAATAATATTTGGACTATAAACTTAATCTTATTCTCTTGGAGCACTTCAGTTTGAGCTACAGAGGTGGCACATGCAGCTGTCAGAAGGAAATACATTTTTCTTATGAGTCAGTTGAGTTGTTGCATGCATGACTTCAGTTAGAACTCAGTGAGTTGAGTTTGGTGGAGTTGATTGTGGAGTTGATGGAGTTGTGTTCAGTTTAGCTTTGTTAAACTGGTTGTATTTAGTCTAACTGGAAAATAGACTAGAGATGCGTTGGGTGAATTAGTTATTAAT
>APFE030539529.1:285007-315893 GCA_000404065.3 Pinus taeda | reverse complement strand
TTGTTTAATTTTTTCTTTCTATCAAAATTTACTTAAAAAATAATATTCAAAATTTAATCATAATAAATACATTCTCTTACATCTTATTCAAGAAAACACTAATATTTCAATTAAAAAAAAAATATATTAATATTTCAATTTCTAATGCTCTGAAAGTCTGAAAAGTTAAGTCCCCTCCCAAATGATTTGGTCATACATCTTGTCAATAACATTTCGCAATTCAATGAAAAGTGGTACTACTGCATTTGGAAGTCCATACCATTCCCATGGTATCTTTTAGGATAATGCATCTGCATGTCATGTCACTTCAAATTTGAATTAAAATAGTAAAACAGTACTCCACAGTTCCCATGTCTTGTTTGTTCACCATTTCAATCACTGTACCCATCATGTCTTGTTTGTTCACCATTTCAATCACTGTACTTGGGACAACCCATGTTATCTGAAGTAAAAAAGGATTGAAAACACAATACCTTTCATAGGGTACAATACTGTTTTAAATTGAAATACCAACCAACCTCCACTATGTCAATTTGTTAGTACTATTTTCTATATCCCTTTAAATTTGGACAACATTGCCTCAAGCAAGTAAATATTACTTCTAAAATATTCCTTTCCATGCACCTGAGTAATTATTCCTTGTACATGGTTTATCCATCTCACATTCATTTAATTATTTTCTACACCTTGGATTCAATATCTACTTATTAAGAGAATAAGTATGACTTCTAAATGTTCACTTGTACTTCATCGACTTTGACTACTTATTTGATTAATGGCTCATGACTTCTAAAATATTAGAACGTAGTACAAGAGGTACTAATTGACATACTTTGGTATTATACCTCAATGCTTGTGCAGGGAGGTACTATTTGACATACTTGGTATTATACCTCAATGCTTGTGCAGGGTTAGGTAAGACAAAACTTTGAATCAATGGTAATTTTTGGAATATGTATGCATTCTGCATCGATAAGAAATTTATTTATTATTTTATTTTTTCTCTAGCTCATAATTTAAATCTAAATAAAATAATTAATTTTATATTTAATTAAATTTAATTTGACTTAATATTGATAAAGAATTGGTTTAACTTTATAGAAGTTAAGAGATAAGTTAATAATGAAGTATTACTAGTTTAAATACATTTTTTATAATGTAAAACTTATATTAATAAAAAAATTTAATGATATGGGGTTGTAATTTAATGTTAAGGGAATTATGAAATAGATTTTTCATGAGTTTTTTTCAATAATTAAGTAGAGGTATTAGTGTTCTATCAAGGATTAAAAGTTTTAAATTAAAGAAGGATTATAGGGAATTTATCAATTGTTATTAGGCTTAGATAAATTTAGTTAATTTCCATAGGTCACATTTAGTAGAGTTCATTTATAGAGTTCAAGGGGAATTGAGGAGCTTCAAATATATATGATTCTTCCAAGTGCTAAGGGCATTCAATAATCACACGTGCTTATTAGTAAACAAAATATTTTTTAGATGTTGGATGAGTAAAGATAAATGGAGGCATTATTTCATCATCCAACTCACATAGAAATGTAACTTATAGCCAGTGTTGGGGGTTTAACATAATCAACTAATAGTGGATGCATGTTGAGACATGTGGCGATGCCTATTGAAATTGAAGAGATAAGTATCTATACCCTCCCATCCTTTGATACCTTCATCTATTTCCACATGATTGTAATGTAGGCTTGTAAATTGGATCATATGATTTGGAAGTACATAAGTGGGATTATTTGTCTTTGTTTAGTTTTTTTTTCTTCTTTTGGAAATGCTCTATGAGGACGACAATTGTGGCTTTAAAGGACTTTTCCTCTTTACTGTCACATTCAATTGTTGTGTAAGGTGGGTTTCTTTGAACCAACATTTATGGTGGTTATTTACTTTCATACTTATAGTTTGGTCTCTTGATCATGTGGGTTGTTTTCGGATTGGTTTTTTTCCTTAACATGATTAAATTGTCTTAAATCCTAGAGGAGTTGGAATCAAAATTAGGATGCTTAGGTACAATCATTTTAGTTGAGTCCTTGGAACTATGCCACACAAAAAGAAGGATTAAATGTCTCCTTGTACATATTGAGCTGGCCATTTCTCATTTAAACAATGGAATGATTAACCAAATCAATGCTTAGAATTCCAAAAATGTATAACTTTTAGAGTTAGTGGCATGTGAGAGTAGAAAAATAGAGAAGTTGGAAGTGGAGTTTAGCATGCTATATGAATTGATTTCAGGTCTACCCAAGAGCTCATAGTCTCTACTGTCCCATCCATAGGTATTAATTGGCTATGTCCCCATGATAATTGAGTATGAGGAAATTGTCCAACAAGCTCAAGAATATTTAGAGGTGAAAAATGATGATCTACAATACCAACTACAAACAAACATTGAGAAGGAAGCCCTTAGTGGCAACTTATTTTATTAATATCAAGTTTTTAAAATGTTTCGAAAGGTATTTTTCTTTCTTTCTTTTAGATCAATAAGTTAGGAGATATAATAGTAGGTTTCTAAGTTGTATTCTTAAGATAGTAAGATTAGCCCAACTCACAGGCAATAACTTTGATATTTTGAGACTCCTTGAAATATTGGCTTTTGATAAGCCTTTTTTTCTTTTCTTTTTATTATTATGTTGCACATTATGAATGATCACAACATTTTAATACAATTATATCCATTTCAATAAATAAATAAATATTGATAATGACATAAGTTAATTGGATGAGGTTCTTCTTAGGCAAGATGCTAAACTACAACCAATGGTAGTATTTGGGATCATGTATAGAAATAAGATTAAATGCTATTAGGAAGCGCATGACCACACTAGAGGTAGCCTTAGCTATAACCACAAGACACACCATCTTTTTTGTGGATACTATCTAGGCTAAAACTACATTTTGGTTTGGAGTAAGACCTAAAACCAATTCTAATGGGCTAAGAGCTCATCTTTCTTAGGCATAATAAATCAAGTTAATGACCCAAGAACTAGATGAATTTGACAAGAGTGGAAGTTTACCACCTTATGGAGCAACAACATGTTATTTCAATTAGAGTGTTTTTTCTTGAATGATAATGATGAGTCAACCGAAATTCGTGGATATTAGCTAGTGATGGATGTCCTCATTGAAAACTAAGTTATGATACAATTTTCCATCAATGAAAAAAAAGTTATTTGGATGAGGTAGTTAAGTCTATTAGTGACACATATCCTCAATAAGTTACATAAAAGTGGAAAAATAGCATGGTATTAAATGAATCCATTGTAGTTAATCCATATTTTTTATAAGTTATATTTCTTATGGTTCTTTTTTCTCTTGTGTGCTCCAAAATATAAGGTGGTATCAAAGCTCAAATATCTTGAATATATTGGAACTCCAAATTAGTGGTGCTTGGCATTTAATTCATGACCGTGGATCACATCTCTATTATGACCTCTCATAATTATTATTAAGGAACAAAGTATAGAGTTTTGTAAATAGAGATGATTTTGCAAAAGGGCATAGGGGAGTGACACCAATAGTTGTGCTGGGACCAATAATGGTCATATAAGAGGTCACATCAAACTATCAATAAATGATAGCTATTTCCACTACAAAAATATTAAATGTAATTCATTAAATTAATTTAAAATGTCCAAAACAAGTTTAGAAGTTTCCCATAAATTGACTGGGCCCACAACTATCCAAATTATGACTTGAAGAGAACCAAAGTACATTGTTTATAATTTTTCCATACAGAATGTGTTGTACCTACCACATCCTATACTACTTTGATGAAAAAGGCACAATCAAACCTTAAACTATCCTAGAAAATTTAATATGCAAGTATACAGGATCTATTTGTCAAACTAAGTGAATGACATATGGGAACAATATATCAAATAACAAACCCAAGATTAGCCCATTGCTTATCTTCAATTGCACACCAATTCAACAATTTATCATTGTTAAGCCCTAGATAAATCCTTAGACTTGTGATTTATTACATTTATATTGTTATATCGGTGTTGTCATATATAACCTTTAATTGTAATTGTACCTTGTCTTCTACATATACCAAGATTACCTAGTTTCAGAAATCAACTCATCTTGTAGATTTTTTCTGTCATAAAAGGAGGTTTCTCCCTTGAAGAGGCTTCACATTCAATCTTATCTCTAATTCTCAAGGAATAAAGCTACTCCTCTTTCTCTTTTTATGTTATTTGGGTTTTGGTCCATAACATTTGGTTAGAACATATGATCCTTGGGTTTGACTCCTTCAAATGAGTCATCTTGGTATTTTCAATACATATTTTTTTCTTTGGAATAGTTTCATACCATGGAATTTTTAGAGTTTTAGGAGAAATCATGAATATAAAAAAGTTGAAGGGAAAAATTTCAATAATTTAAAAATTCAATGGGTGAATCTTTTAATATTACTCATCTTCTAGAGTTTCACTCCACACACACAAAGGTAGATTTAGACCATGAATCCACCCACCCTTTTATACCTCAAATTTGAAGACATTTCAAGGAATCAAGCTCAGGTGATCATGATTTCATCCAAAATTGTAATGATGGTTCACTTTGATCCCTTTAAAGACCCCTATATCAAACCCATCATCCAACCCTACAACAAGCTCTTTGGATTGCATAGGTTTAGAGAGTGTTAGCTTATTTAAGGCACTAGGCCATGCTCAACATTTTTTGTGCCCTATAAGCCATGAAGAGATTCCCTAGCTTATATTGGAAAGATGTTGAAAGTGTAACAATTCAAGTATTTATAATTTATTCCTTCGCATAATCTAGGTTATATTTCATCATTCCTTTAATATTAAAAATTGATCCCTTTAAAGACCCCTATATCAAACCCATCATCCAACCCTACAACAAGCTCTTTGGATTGCATAAGTTTAGAGAGTGTGAGCTTATTTAAGGCACTAGGCCATGCTCAACATTTTTTGTGCCCTATAAGCCATGAAGAGATTCCCTAGCTTATATTGGAAAGATGTTGAAAGTGTAAAAATTCAAGTATTTATAATTTATTCCTTTGCATAATCTAGGTTATATTTCATCATTCCTTTAATTTTAAAAATTGATAATGATTTTTATGATTTTTCTTTTCCGATTTAAATTTTGAATCTTTAAAATTTATAGTAATTCCTATCATTTTCTTATTGAAAGTTGGATTCTCAAAGTTTTGATTATTATAAGGTCTCTGTAATTTGGTAATTTACATAAATAAAATATATTTCATCCCTTCTTTAATTTTGAAAATTGATAATGATTTTTATCAATTTTTCTTTTTAAATTTAAATTTTGAATTTTTAAAATTTATAGCTATTTCTATCACTTTCCTTTTTAAATTTGGATTTTGAAAGTTTTGATTATTGTAATATTATAATGTGATCTTTGGTTTTTTCCATTGTTATATTTTTATATATAAAACACGAAGATCCTGTGGTAGGCTCCTCCTAACTAAGGACTAAACCAATAAAACAACAATTTCTTTAAATTTCAATATATAATTAGTGTTTTGACTAAACAAAGTGTACATATCTGTTGTTGTCTAATTTGGTTAGGATACCTAGTTTTTAACGAGTGAATCTAGCTTCAAATATTAGTAATGGAGAGGAGCAGTCCTAGCTTCCAAGTATGTTATTTTCCATTTCTAAAATAAACATTAGCTTTGCATAACCACAATGTAATGTACACTTCCCCTAATTCAATTTGTTGTGCTTCATTTATTTATTTGTTCCCTAACATAACAAGTTCGTTTTAGAGTATGATCTTGCCCTATACATAATTGATTAGAGTTTAAGGTATTTTTCTTTTATTACATGCAAGAAAAAGTATAAACATAAGCAATCCTTAGTCATTGTGTGATGTAGATAATCACTAACACAATCTATTGTGTTTGAATGATTTATTTCTTCCTTAAAAGGAGAAGTTGCTTTTGTAGTTTGATTCTTTCCTTATAAATAACTATAAAATGGTAAAGGTAAAAGGTTCAACCAGTTAGAATATAAAACATTGGAGGTTAACAACTCAATTAGTTAGAAAATAAAACAATAAAACTAAAAAGCACACTTAATTGGAATATTTGTGTTCAACTAATTTTTATTTTATTATATTATTATATCACAAAAATATATAAAATTGAATATTTTGTTAAAAATAAAAAATAAAATTAAAAAAACATAAACCTTTTATCTTAATTTACCTACAACTATAAAATATGATTTCACTAATATTCTAAGTGTTAGAAATTTAGAAAAAATGTTATATATATATATATATATATAAATATAATTAATTAATATTAATATAGATATTATTTTTTTTTATGTATTTTTAAATAAATAAATTCTAATATTACTTTGCTTTTTCTATGTAAGTGATTAAATTAAACCTAAATGATAGAAAATCATAGTTAAATAAATTGAATTCTCAAAACGCACACTACAAAAAAAAATTCAAAGCACAAACATTTAAAAAGTAGAAAGTAAACCCAATACCATTTTTACAAGTTTATTTACCATGGATTCTCTGTCTACACGTAAAGAGAATCCATAATAAATAAACTTTGGTAAAAAGCGAGGCTGCTTTAATTTTTGGACTTTTTTAATATATATATATATATTTTCTAATCCACATATTTATTAAATAAAAAATATAAAAAAAAAACAAAGTATTTTTGAAACGAAATAGTAAGTGGATGTTTTAATAATTTTTATGAATAGTATGGTACTTATATTTTTGACTCACTAAAAAATCATTAATAAATTTTTTATATTTTATTTTTTTAATTTCCTATTTTATTTTAATTTTAAATATTTATTATCGTGTTGTTTATGGTATTAAGTATTTAATTTTGTTTAGATTTGTGTTATTAGTTTATTTTTATGAATTTTTCTTTATGATTTATTTATGGTTTAATGTTACAGTTTTAATTTTTGTTAGTTTTTATTATTATTTAAATTATTTATTTGTAAAGGATTGGTTGAGGTTTTATTATGGACTTTTTAGTAATTTCAATCTCTATTAGTTATTAATTTTTGGTTTTTAGATTTATTTCTTTTTTCTTTTTTTCTTTTCATTTTCTATTATTTCCATTTTTCATAAATTCTATTTTTTCTCCATATTAAAAATAACTTATTATTATATTAAAACAAAATTTACTAAATTAATATATATATATAATATATATATATATATATATTTCCAAGGGAAAAGATGTAATTTTATTAATGAAAACAAAATTACATGTTGCATTTGCTAGATCATAGCATCATCTAGTCAAAGACCGATGATAAACAGAAAACATACAAAATAAAAACAAGATAATGTACATGATGGGAAAAAGCTAAGCTTTTCTCCCCTTCTTTTTCTCGACCCTTCACCATTCCCCTTGGGAGGGCTCTGAAGAGACAAGTGCAAGCTGATTCCCAACATCCATATTGGCATTGTCTTTGTTTGAGTCTGAATTATCGGATGAGTGAATACGCTTGTTCCCACTAATGTCCCCTTCTTCATGAATCAAGTCTGATTGCATCAAATTATTTCGAGATTCCATTGGGTCTTGTGGGGTTCCCCCATGTATTTCTGGTTCCATTGATGTTTGGTTATTCCCCTTTGGAGATGGTTCATCCTCAGCTTCACCCTCCTCCTCTTTGGGTTCCAATGAGAGATATTGCCAGCCTTTGGGTTGTTTCCCAAGACTCTCCTTTCTTCAAGTGTATTTTTTAGCTTCTGGACACCAATTGTGTTGGTGCCTTGTTTGCCTACAGTTCCTACACCTGAACGCTGTGTTCTCATAATCTAAAATCTGTGTCCAAATCCGCTTGTTGTGAATTAAGTGAATGTTGTCCGATAAACCTTTTTTGAGGTCTACTTCTACACAAATTCGTGCAAAAGTGTAGACCCTTTCCTCCAATCATTGGGTACCAGTCTTGATAAACTGCCCAAAGATGTTACCAATGCCTGCAAGGACCCTGTCATCCCAGAAATGGAGGGGAAGGTTGTGCATCCGAAACCAAACTGGCATTTTGGAGACAACCATGGTATTTGCATCAAATTCAGGAAACTAGGGAGTAGTGAAAAGGTCAGTCGAACCCCAGAACCATGGTCCTTCCTGAAGTATTGAGTCTCTCACCTCAGCTGTTGCGAACTTTACAATAAAGAAACCTTTAGAGCAGAGATGTATCTCAGAATCTAATGACCAGTTAAAATCTAGTGGAAAGGTTCTATTGTTTTTGGCTAGAAGCAGTTCAAATGACATATAATGGCTTGGGATTTGAAAGAGGCACAATGATTGTCTGTTTCTGGCATGTCTATGTTTAGTTCTGGGGTGTAGTTCAATTTCTCCATTATGTATGGGTTTGGAGTGTTCCCTGCTTGTTTGGTTGGTTCTGTGACTGATTTTATCCCTTGAAGTATGTTCTTGAATGATAGTCCCCCGTTTGCATGCTTCTATTTTGTTCCCGTTCCTTTTGCAATGCTGCTTCCCACACCCCCATTTGCATTTTTGGATTTATTGGGTGCCGCCGCTCCTCCCATGAGTCTCAGGTTGAGGATTATGGTGGAATCTAATAGGATATGATATTCCGACAGGAGCTGGTTATCTTGTAATATTCTGCCCCCGTATAACAAATTTTGCATATTCATAGGGTATCCAGTTTTTTGTGTGATGTATTGTTTTAGTAGCATCACACTATATGTTGTATTTACCCAAAATAATAATGAAGTCCCAACAGGGGTCTTTAGGAAAATTTGAATGCAAGGGTTACTTACCAGCTGCATAGTCTTGAAACCTTCCTTATTGCCACGGGGCTAGACTGCTTCGGGTATTCTTTTTTTTCCATGTGCTTTGTTTGTTCCGGATGCAGGATGCCAGTGTCCCTTGTTTTCCATACGTGACTGCCATGGACCACAAACTAGTTTGTCGTCCCAAAAAAAACAGCCTAGTAGCTACCCTGTAGATGCTGCAGTCATACGTAGTGACCGATGATAGAGGGAATCGGCCTCGCAGGCCCTTGTGAGAAGCAAAGGCAACAACCCCTAGATGCTTGCTTTGTAGCATAAAGGCATGGACAATGCCAAGCACCCAACTCTCTGCGTATTTGATGTTCTAGCAAACAGTCATGGGAAAAAAATTAATTGATAAGTCCGCTATTGGGTCAAAACCCCCATCACCGTGTAGCTCCCTAGACACCCGTCATGGTAGAACCAGAGGAATCTCCGCTAGAAAGGGCAAATGATAGTCCCAACCATAACTATAATCATGCCAATGGACAATCTCTCCTTGACCAAGGACCCCACAACTCACAACAGGGAACCCCAACCTCTCGGCGACGCCATGCGAGCTGAAGCAGGAAGCTAAAAACCTAGTCCGCACTCTGTCCATAGTTCATCCTCGTATTACTCAGATCACTAGTAATAATTTTTTTTTTTTACTTCTCATTTGTTCTCAGGTTTGCTAAACAAACTATGTGTGCTCAATCGTCTATATATATGTAAACATATATTAAAGTGTATATATGTTAATATAGATAACATTAGTTAATCTTATTTTTTAATTTTTGGCGATGACATTCAATAATACAACATTTTATTTGTTGTTTTATTTTTGTGATGAATTTTTTATCTTTATTATTTTGTAGTTTAATTAAGCTATATTCAAGCCGGTACTAGTTACTATGTAACCCTTGTTATATTATAATTTCAATTTGTTTAATAAATATTATTGAAATGTTATAAGTTTTTAAATCAATTCAATTTTAAATTTAGTTTTTTTAATATTCAGATATATTTCTTTTTAATGTTTGCATTAAAATATTTCTTTTGTATAAAATGTGATTGAGGATATCTATATATATATGAAATGAAAAATTCTCTATAAGAAAATAATAAAATTCAATAATATAAAGATTATTGGAATTATATAAGAGAATTTATTTTTATATGAGTATTTTTAAATTTGGTTAGTTAGTTTTGATTTTGATTGCATTTATACTAATGTAAAATGTTTGTTAAGTTAATTTTCTAATTATTCCCAATGTTCATTTTAACATTTTTTTTTGAAAAGTTTTGCATTTCAATATTGTAGCAATGTTGAAATGTAATGTTTAACATTTTGACTAATAAAATTACAATAAAATAAAATAAGATAAAATCTAAAAAAAAATTAAATTAAATAAAAATATTAATGTAATGTAAACATTTTAACTCGAAATAAAAAAATAAAATAAAATATTTGAAATAAAAATTACTTATAAAATAAAAAAAAAATATCTCATGTATTGAGAACCCATGAATTGAGTCATTGATTTAGTAATATACATGAGGAGCCTCTTATTTTGGTATAGTTTCCATGGTAGTGTAGAAAAACCACAAGTGGAATTGTAAAAATTACGTTTTTCTTGTTATTTGATTAACTTCATTGTTTTTCTATTTTGGAGTAGTTGGAAATTGTTCATGGTATCAAGATTACTATCTATCATTTTCGATGTTGCATTTCAAATAAATTTTGGCTTTACATTTTTTATTTTACATTATCAATAATAAATAATCCAAGAACTCTATCAATAAGGGAGAGAAGATGGCGTGTGTTGCTAGGGTTTCATTGCGATTAAGAAAGTATATTTTTGTTTCCACCCTACCTAAAATCTTCCATGATGGACTCGCTAACTCTAGTTTTGGGTATAGAGGGCTTTAATACGTCAATTGCGATGGTATTGGCAAGTTTTGTTTTGCCCTTTTGCCAAAACAATCACCATTTTTTTCGGGATGCTCCAATGGTGGTCAATGAATATGAGAGGTGGGTTTCTGCAACCGTTGGCCCCATTTCATTAACATTGCTCATGGAATGGGATAAAGAAAAGATGCACGACTTTTTTGCAGGCAAATCCTAGTACCAATCGACGATGTAGAGGGAAGGGGATGACTATATCATTGGCTTAATGGCTCATATATCCTCAAAGGAATCTTGTAAGCAAATTATTCGCTGGTATCACCTTCTTAAGATGGTATTAGATCTACTTTGTAATCCTGCAATGTTTTCTTTTGTGTTTTTTGATAATAATGTGCAACGTCTTCTTCCAATTCAATGGGTGTTCTTTATAGTGGTATTTTTTCAAGCCCTTGTTTCGATTTTCTCAGTTTTTCCATTTTGCTCTGTATGGAACATTGCTAGGAAGGGGGAACCATTGTTATTTTTGCTCCCTATGGAGGACTCTTGCCCTAGGGTGTAACACCCTCCTCCCACATTTACCCAAGCTAATTGGTCCATCGAGGTAAACATGTGACGAAGAGTTACTATGATATGATTCAACTCCCCAAGTACAGTTAAGGAAGTGGAACCGATAAGACAAGACCAATATGACCTTCCTCAGGAGCTACAAGACCTTCAGGAGATAACCAACCCTTCTAGGTGCCCAACCCTTGAGGCAACTTGATGTTTTGCTAACCTAGACCCCCAGTCGCTCCCATGACAAGCCATGCACGTGACTGAGACCCTTCAGTTGCTCCCATGACAAGGCATGCATGCGACTGTGGCCTTTTTCAGGTAGTTCTATGCTAACGACCCCATATTCTATGCCACTTTTTCAGGGCCACAACTCAGATCACTACCCAAAACTTCATGAAACTTCCAGAAAAGATAATTAACATTGATATAAGGTTACTAATGTAAACACTTAACCAAGGATTTGACGTTAACTCTACTAGATATGACAGGAATTTCGTCAAACATGTCGTAAACATGAAATCTACAGGTCATAACAACAAATCTAAACATAGGGATCTCATACTTATCTAAAAATCATCAAGGAGGTTCATTATCCCCTCCCAACAGCTGCATTGTTATCTATTAGGTCATTCATGCATGATTATTTCATCTACAGGCCAAAAATTGATGAGAGCCATACACCAAGATTATCATAAAACATGCTCATAACCAACAAATAACTAGAGATATATCAATGATGAAACAACTATTAAAGCCACATAATGAAAAGCACATTTTCTCATGAAAATACCAAAGGAAAATGAACTTTTATTAACATATGCAAATCCAACCAAGTCAGGGACTTCCACATACCACCCGACCATAGATTGGGTTGAACTAAATCTCTCTTTCAGCCAATCACCCTTGCGCCATGTTCCAAGCATGAATGTGAGATCTCATGAAACAACTTAAAAAAAACAAAACCAGGACTTCCAGATGCCAAACCACCTCAACCCTCTACTAGTGATTCAACCTCATGGCCAGACATCACTAAGCATCACCAGATCGGTCTCTACCCAAGTTGTCCAGGGCTTTAGAGCGTTTGTTCCAACCAATGCTTTGAGGACTAGTAACGCAACCCATAGCTATTGCCAAGCTCTAGAGTGTTTTTCCAACTAGGGCTTCTAAGACTAGTAACTCAACTGAGGAAAGGCTCTAGAGTGTTTGTCCAACCAAGGATTCCAGGAATAGTAACTCAATCGAAGCTGTTACAGGGATTCTAAAGCGTTTGTTGAACAAAGGCTCGAGGAACTAGTAACTCAACCCACAACCAAAGGAACATGAGCACCAACTAGAAAGCAAAGATAAAACCCACAACACCATGGCATCTAGGAAATGGAAAGGCTAGGAAAAACCATTGTCAATCCACGAAATCCTCCATGCCAACGACATATCATAACCAATAAACCACATGCTTGTGCCATGCATGCGAAAACTAGCAAGGAAATTAGACATGCAACTCGGTACCTGTTGTGAAGGCAAATCCCCTCTACGGACAGAGGTGATTCCTTTAGCCCAATGAGTGGGTCTAGCAAGAAACTAAAAAAGCTAACATACATTGTCCTTATGTTTGATAAATGCAGAAGGAAAGAAAAACCTACCTCGTTCTGATGATAATCACTCAATCCTTGGAGATGGCTTTGAATCTTTCACTCCAAGCTTCGCTACTTAGTTGTTCTTCACGTATGGGTACTTGCAAGGAAGATCAAAGTACTAAGCAAGATACAGGAGCATATATGACATACATCAAACATAAACTACTTAAAAAATCAAGGAATATTAAGCTAATAACATAAACATTTACACAATTATGGAAAGTGAACATCAGATGTATGTATTAATAAGCTAAAAAGGGAAGCATACAACCTATGCCTTGATGTTGGAGACCTCCTTTTGGTGGATGTACAAGTCCAAGAAAAGAATCTTCAAGCACTCCTTCTCCAAACTAGAATGGGTAGCATGTAAGCATAATCTCAGCATTGGGATGCAACAATCAATGACCAACCATATGGGGATGGAAGGGAGTGAATTTATAGGAAGGGAGAGGGATTTAGGGATCCACAAAAGAGGGAGGAAGGTACACATATCAAGGATAAAGCCCATAATGATAAGATCAAGAGGCCCAAATGAGAGAGCTCGACCATATCAACAACAACCAATATCCAGCTCGTTGTCCGCAAAGGTTCTAGTGAGCGAAGCTTCTTCTTCTGTTTGGGAAAACCTGCCAGAAGAGGTTCAACTTGAGTGTATCACTGAGCAACCTACCATCAACATGGGTAGGCAGTGGAGCAAAACGCGTTGATGCCAAAAATTAGGTTTTTAGGCAACCTTATCTAGAATGGATTCAGGGAAATTTTTCTTTTATTCTTCAGGGAGGTTTTGCTCTATATATCATGATGGATATGCTACATAGTAGTCAATGTTTTAGCACTTTGGGATATGGTACGGGAAGTGAACAGGAGGTATGAAAAAATACTGTGTAATAGTACCTGCAAGCAAAACCCATTGTAGTTTCTAATCCCGATGTCCTCTTATGCTTTCCTACTTTTCCTTTGCCTTCTTGCTCCAATCCCAAGTATGCCACAATCCTTCAAGAGTGCTCCAAGTAAATTCTAAGTGTCCAAGTGTATGAGAGAGAGAGAATAAAAGAGAGAGCTCCAAGCTAAAACTGACAAAAAGCTACAAACTGATCCTGAGAAGCCTTTTTATTAATGAGGCCTCTATTATCTTCATTTTCCTCATCACATGCAACTTGTGACCTTTCACCTCCATTTTCTTCTATTTTCCATTATTTTCATAAATAAAATTCTAATTAATGCCACTTTGCCTTTGCCAATTTCCATAGCCATTAATTAATCACAAGTGATCCACATCACCATGTTTTTTCCAAACATTAAGCTTGGAATATGTGTCCCATGGCCTTGATTATTATTTTTCCTTTATTAACTTTATTACATGGATTTTTGACCAGGGTTGTTACAGAACCCTCCCCCTTGGGGGAAGACCGTCCTTGGTGTTTAATGACACCTAAAACCAACAAGACCACTGAAAATAAAAACATACTGCCCATGGAGCTTTATACCTTAGCTCATTGCAGTATTTACAATGATCAACTTGTTGAGAAGCAAACCAACATAACCAACATGACAATCACAATGACATGAAAACCATACCTCTTATTGGAGCTTTATAACACAGCTCATGGTGGTATTTACATAGATGCCTGGTGATTTTCCTGCCTTTTATCTAGTGCTACATAAATCCGAGGAATACTCTGTCCAACATCCTTTATTGTTTTGTCTGTTCCTCCTTAGCACTATATATTTGAAGTCTACCACCCTGATGTTGTGGACAATCTCTCCTACGATGCTCTCCCCCTTAAGCCCAACACTGCACGGGCTTCCTACCATCACCTTTATTCTGCTTCTCTGAACGAAATCCATATCCTATATCAGATGCATCGAACTTCTTAGGCAATGCTGCTTTCTCTTTGTTACCTGTGTCTTGAGGTATTGTTCACTTCTTATCCCATTTTCCTTTATTCTTCTCATTACCTTTCCAATCCTTCTTAGTTTCATATTTGCACTTTGATTTCTTATAACAATGCTTTAGCCTTCTGATGGCTTCCTTTAATGATGGCTCATTGAACTCAAACCTATCCTTGAATGCTACCAACAACCCACTTATGAATATCTGAATCTTGGCCTTCTCCTCCTTGAGGTAAGGAACATATCTCAATAAATCCATAAATATGCTAGTGTACTCCTCATCGGGCATAGATCCCATCTTCAGCTCATAGAATTATTTTTCCTTGTCATCATAGTATCTCTCTGATAGATACTTCTTCCTGAAAAGTCTCTCGAACTCACTCCATGTCAACTCATCTTCCCTAGTTCCCTTGACAATATTTACATGTTCCCACCAAATGTATTCTTTACATTTAAGATTGAAAGTCGCTATCCTAACTTTCATGTTCTCTAATTAATCATGTAATTTGAAGAGTTTATTCATCCCAAGAAACCATGCTTTTACATCTCATGACTTCTTCATTTCCCCATCAAATGTAGGTGGCTTTGCTTTTTTGAACTCATCCAACAAATATCCCCTGTCACTCCTCTTGTAAGGTTGATAACGATGATGACCATGATACCTATCTGAACCAAAATTAGAGTAAAGCCCATGTCCACTACCTCGTTTATCCATTGTATCCAAGAATCTTCCATCTCTAACCATGTCATCTCTATCCAACCTGTGCCCATCATGTGACATGCTACAATATGCTCCATTAGTCCTATCCTCTTGTCCATGACTGATTCTAAGTGATCCTTGTCTCTGCAATTTTGACAAGCTCTAAAGAATCACTGCATTGACTTCTACTTGTTTTTCCTATGCCCTAGCAAGTCTCTCTTGTGATTGAGTGAATCAATCATTATATTCTTTGCAAATCCTTATTTCTGCCTTCAAACTTCTCAAAGTGTTTGCTACGTTAGGAGAATATCCCTCACCATGCTGCTCATCTAATCTATAGGGAGAATCTCGTGAGCTATAGTCTACCATCTTGCTATTCATCTTTGATCTTCTCTTCCTGCAAGGTATATCATGTCAGCTAAACCAAATCACAAACACACCAACATACCTCAGTTTAGTTCAAGGGAGGATATCGTGTATGCAAGATCAACTGAATTGGCACAATACATGTATAATCATAACCATCACAATATATAGACATAATCTCAATCATCATCCAGTTACCATGCATGATGCCACAACTACACACCAACTAGACACTATGCATGCATAACAACATATGTACAAAACACATGTACACAATCCGTACAAACACTGACATGCATTCATGACGAACACATCCCGACAACAACACCATCGACTTCTACATGACATCACAATGAAAACCATGACCACCACCATCCATACACAATGAGCACATAGACCACAAGCATAAGGACACATATGCAACTGACATGTACACATGACAACACATTCATCCAAGTAGAACAAAAAACAGACATCACCCAAGGAGAACATAACCATGCTCTGATACCACTCTGTAACACCCTCGTCCCACATTTACCCAAGCTAATCTGTCCACCGGGGTAAACATGTGATGAAGGGTTACTGTTACATGTCAATTTGTTGCCATGCCACTTAGTTTATGGGTCTTTTTACAATCCATGAACATGTTTGAACGAAATCCCTCAGAATTCAAACAACCAAAATATCTTGAAGTGGATGAGAAATTTGGGGAAAATAGCTGTCACACCTTGTTAAGTTTCACCTATGTTGATTTTCCTAGATTTTCCCACGCATTCGCTGGAATTAACTCTAAGAACAGTGTAGAGTTGCGCTCTGCTTAACACTATAAACCTGCGCATGTGAATTCAATAAAGTAAAAATAAAAAGTACATTCTAGAAACATAGCTGGTCAAATATTTCCCAACTAAAAGCTTCCAAGTGATGACTATTCAAACTATAACCCTCAGATGATGCATCTTAATCCCTTTCCTCATGGAAACTTAATCCCTCAAATAAGGGGTCTCATCCTCCTCTTTTGGATCTAAAACTTCTTCCTCTTAGACTATAAAATGACTAGAGGTTAGAGGGATTGAAGAGGTTAGAACTCAGGGAAGACAAACTTATGTTGTTAGTTTGAGATTGGGAAGCTTGTCATCTAAGGAAGAGATTGAAGGCATTTGGGAGGAACCTCATGGCATCAAGGCGAAGGTTGTAAGGCTCCTCTTTATCTTTGATTAATACAAATGAACACTTTCTCCCATTGATTTGTATTATTGGAATGATGAATGGTTTATAATCATTTATATTGTTTATTAAGGCAAATTCAATTCCTAATTTCCTTGATCATTGTGTTAAGTTTTGTTTGGATTATTATATTGCATATGCTTTTGATCCTTTTATGGTATATGGTTGCAGGTCTTGTCAAGCATTGACGAGCTGCATCAAATCACAACAATGGATCTTCATCGAGCATTTTGTGAAATAGGTAAGAGGCTCATCCATTAGCCTTAATTCTTATAATTCAAACAAGTCCAACTTAGGGAAAGAGTTAGTTCAATTGTCTTTCTTGTTTCTAGTTTCCTTCAAGGATCTAGGGATATCAATCTTGTTTGCAAGAAGGATTTATCCAGTGTAACAAATTGGCGACTCCGCTGGGGAACACCTATGCTTTTTTCTTTTCCTTAATTTTTCTTTTTGATCCTCCTGATTTTATCTCGATTTGAGTCTTTTTGAATTAATGACCTTTCAAATATGTGTGGTTTCTTGATTTTTTAATTTTTTCTTGGGCTATGACACATATGATGTTTTCATTCGCCAACATAGTGCAGTTCTGCGCTAGTTTTTCCTTAGCAACTAGGTGCATGCGCTTTGTTTTGTATTGATGACCTGCACATGCCTCATGAATTTTTGAAAATTTTGCTTTTGCTTCAACCCAGACCTGAGTTTGATTTTCCGGAAGTGTCATTATCTTTGTTTGGACTGTTTTATGTCTCTTCTGAACTCATTTGAGTGCTTTGTTAATATTCATTGAGAATTAGGTCTCTTTAACAAATCTAGTTGGTGTTTTTCCTGGTTGGTTTGTTGATTGATCAAAACAAGACAGGTTGTCCTTCTACTTGTGATATTATTATTTTGTTATGTCAAATACTCCAGTTAACTTTAATTTTTTGCTTATTTGTGATCAAACTCATTTTGAATTGCAAATTAGGGTTTCTAAGATCTAGTGCTTTTGTGAAGAAATTGTGGTCATTTTTGTTTGATAAAGGAAATTGTTGTTTTCAATTTTGGGAATTTCTCACAATTACATTGTTGTTATCATTAAATCAAAGCATTCATAAGGAAAATGTATTTTTCCTCCAATTCTCTTGATTGTTTTGTGTACTTGAAAGTTTTGAGTGATAAAAGATAAAGAGTATTTTTGGTTTATTTGATATTTAGGGAAATCTAGAACTTGGTTTGTTTTATGTGTTTTCATTGCATTAAGATGAAATTGGTTGTTTTAGGAAAGTTTGGAAAGTTGTGAGTTTTTCACTTCATTTCTGAAAAATCAAAGAAACTCTTTCTTTCCTCTAAATAGGATTTCATCGAATTTGAAAGTTTCCATTGCATTTTTGAGTGCATTAAGATTTTGAGTCGTGTCATAACGTCATGAGTTTCACCTTCATTACCTATTGAGTAAAGAAAAACTTAATAATACAACGTTAATTAAAATTCATCTAGAATTTTACAATTTTTAGGGCTCTTTCCACCTAAAGTAGCTTAAGTGTATGGCTTTGGAATAGGGAAGGAAGTAAACTTTCCAAAGCTACAAACGAAAAATAGAATCTTGAGTTATACAGAGAAAATCCAATTATTTCCGTTTTTCTCTGGGAATCTCTTCTTGTACACGAGTTAAGCACGAGATCATATCGAATCTGGTGAAGTGATCGTACCCACTTTATCAGCCTAGATATAGTGATTCTCACGTATTAAAATGATACTGAAAGGTACTCGGGGTAACTTGAAAGTAAATCTCTGATTGATCATGTGGAGGATCCTTCAAGGGGATTGATCTTGTTACTCTGCCCTCGCGTGTACGTCTGATCTGTGACAGTCCCCCCAGGTAAAATTGTTATATTTAGTAAACTTAGTGACTATAATCCTAGGGCTCTACCTAAGGTGACAACAAAGGGAAAATCCTGCTGTACTTGGAATAGACGTTGACTAGACTCACTTGGTCTTTTTGGAGGGTAATCTTTGATCGATATGGTTTATAGCAAAGTTACTTGCACCAGATTGTTGCATTAAGTAGGTTGTCAGGGTAACTGGTTCCAAACGCTCATTTCTATAAATATTTTCACCTTGGTCACTGCGACATTGGATTTCATCACCAACTAGTAATTATTAATCTCTATGAAGAGTTAGTTTGTATGATCTGAACTCCTAGATTTTTTAGCGTGTGTTACTTTTTGTGTTGTTTTTACTTTTTAGAGACTTTAGGTGTAATTTAGATATTGTGTGATTTATCAATTGAAAATTTATCATTGTGGCTGAATTACCAAGACAATCATGTAGGATACTCGAGGACCCCCCCTGAGTATACACCGAGTTAGTTAGAAAAGACAAAAGTCAAAAAATCTAAATCATTGGGATCCGGAACTGCAAAAAAAAACTGAAACTTCTACTATTATAAACTCTGATGTACAAGGAACTAAAGTTAGTCAACCAAAAACATCTACTATCTTAGGCCTTGAAGTGACAGAAACTGAAGTTGATCAAACTTAGAAATTAGTATCACACTCAAGAGGAACTGATTTACAAATTACTAAACTTATTCAAACTGAATCAGATACTCGAGACTTTTCAGATACAAATCCCATTTCTAAACTAGATATTGATGAACCTAGGTCTGATATTTCTGAAACTAAATCTTATACGCCTGTTACAGTGCATATTCCAGATCCTCCACATTCATCGCATGTGAAAATCATTATTACTGATAGTCTCCCTCCTGGTCTTATTAGCATTGAAGAAATTGTTTCAAATGAAGAGGAAGAACCAATTGTTTCTACCAGTGAACCATAAGATATTTAAGATCTTTTGTTTAGATCTCTTTATCCTGACCCTTAGTATTTCACACCCTTGAACTTTTTAGGACAAGGGATTCCATGATACATGACTCCTTACTCTACTATACCAGGTTTTGAGTGGTTTATGATGGCTTCTGGAAGTACCTCATCAGACACATATATGTTTTCTACTTCTCCAGAGTCAACATTATCTGTTGGTTTTCTACCACCTGGATATCACTCTCTTGCTAGAGATTATTTAGGAGATTCTTCTTAAAATTCATTTTCAAACATGTCAATTGGTGTAATTAATCCTACCAATGAAGGTTTGACATTTGAATAATTTATTAATATTATTTCTGGTAATTTTGGTAATCCTTAAATCAACCCAACAGATGGTTATTACCTGCCTGGGGGGAAACCATCGTATCCTCCACATAGAGGACAACCTTTAGATGGATCTTACCTTATGGACGAGGGGAAACGCCTTGCTGGAAATTATCTTAATTATGCTCAAATGACTCAAACCGATTTTGGTCAACCTGTTATTCTTCAACCTACCATTGCAATGCCTTGCCCTGGAATGAATGTAATTTGGAACCTTTCATTAAATCAACAGTCAATTCCAGTTGCTTCTCAAGTGCCTGTGTATCATCTTGTTCAACCTATTAGACAACCTACACAATAATTACCTTTTCAAGGTATGCCTTTTCAAGTCCAACCAACTGCCCAAGTTAATCCATCGACACCTACCCAACAATCACTCCAGCATCCTATCCCGTGTACTCCTCAAACATTGGTTTAGCCTTTTGTACCAAGAATTGTTCAGAATCCTAGTTCAAGTTCACCTCAAACTCCCATTCCAGGAGTATCACAGGTAACTATCCCACTTACATCACAAGTAATGGTGTAACCCCTGGTTCAGTCTATCCCTTAGGTATTTGGTGTTCAATCTATTCCTACAATTCAGTCTATGCCCCAAATACCCATCGTAAAATCTAATGTCCCATATATGCAAGTGTCGTTTCAAGGGAAACGTTTCAAAGGTCAACCCCAGAGTCAGTTTTTTCAAGGTCCACCTTTTGAAACTCAATTTCTCCAAGGTCAACCTTTGCAAAATCAACCCTTTCAAGGAAAATTCATTCAAGTTCAAATGGGTTAGAGTCTTCCATTTCATAACCAACCGTACCCATGTCATACATTTCAAGTACCTATGCAACCAAAATATGATATGGCTCATCCTAGATATCCAGGAGGTATGCAGACTCCAACTGCTAGGCTATTCCAGGATATCCTGGGTATCCTCCTCCATGTAGAGGACTTGTCCCTCAAGGTTATCAATATGCACCTCAGGATCCTAACCACCAGTTGCCTTTCATTGCAACTTTGGATTTTCCTAACCTGTCTCGGTTAACTAATGATCCTCTTCTTTATTTACCATTTCAGCTAGCCGTTCCTACTAAGTTTCCGAGTGACATCCCTAAGTTTGAAGGTAAGTTAGGTGAATACCCATAAAACCATGTTATGACCTATCATGTTTGCTGCACATCCAACTCATTAATCGACAATTCTATTAGATTATGACTTTTTCAACAAACCTTTACTGGTTCGGTAACCAATGGTATGTAGAATTTCCCTGAGCTTCCTTTAGTACATTAACTCCCTTGCTACAACTTTTTTCACCCATTTTAGTTTCCCATTTGATATGATAATGGAACTGAACTTTTAACCTCTTTAAAATAGTCAACGTAAACCCATATCTTATATCACATTCATGAATGGAGACGGAGATGTCATTTGGTTAAAGTTTACATTCCAGACCAGATTTTGGCTGAATGGTACATAAAATCCCTTTTACCAGTAATTATTGAAGATGTTTCCAAGGGAGGTGCTGTCACCGAGGAGCAAGTAATTGCTCGTGTTCAATACCTTGATCTTTTTTATACTCAGACTAGACCTTTGTATGAAAAGATCCCATATTTACCCCACCTTGGTCAAACTAATCCAACCCTTACAAGATCACATGTTGCTAATGGTATGATTGGTTATGTGAGCCAAAAATCTAAGAATAAAAAGAAAAATTCTAAGAAAACTCAGATTTCGGCTCTATTTGATTCACCTGAAGAATACCCCTCTCCCGAAATTAATTCAGAGGTTAACTCCATAGAATCATCTATCGACAAAGGTAAGCAATTCGGAAATAAGAAAAAGGGAAAATGGAAAGCTAAATAAGACACTCATTCTAAGGAGAAATCAAACAAGAACAAATCATCTAATGAAAAGAATAAGCCTCATTATCTTAACCTAGTTTGTGATGAAGATCATTACACCAAGGAGTACCCACATCGTGCCGAAGTTTCTAAAATTTTCAAAGTTTCACCCACTCCTGCTGTTTTGAAGGATCCCTTTCCTCCCCAAGACAAGAAAATGGTTTCTCATGACCAATCCTCCTCATTCACATCGAAAAATATCATGATGATGTCTTCTAAAGTTATGGTAGCAACAAGATCCAAAGATTATACATCAAAGAGTCCTGTTGAAGATGGATATGACTCCAGTCTAGTTGGTCAAAATTCCACATCTACTCATTCTTATGAACCATTACACATTGAAAAACCAAACCTTGATATTATTATTCATCTGCCTCCTAATGGTATGCTTCAAAATTCAGCCTTTAATCCTCATTCTAGGGCTGCTCAGAACTATAACATCGTCGAATATTTGGCTATGTCACCTTCGACAATGTCAGATATTGAAGTGTTGCAGACTTGTCCAACACAAAGGAAGTTATTATTATCAGCCATTGGAGCAGTAGATCCTCTTGACTCCAATTCATTGTTTTCGATCTCGAAAATCATGTCCCGCGTCTCCTACACCAACTGGATTTTCAGATACCAGTCCATGTCAAAACTCGACGAGTTTTTCGAACAGTGATTGACGAAGGAGAATCAACATGTATTATGTCCATTCCCTATTGGAAAGCTTTAGGTTCTCCAACAATCAATCACTCTCCCACAACTATGAAAGCCTTTGATGGAAGAAGTTTTCATCCTTACGGTCTTTTAAATGATTTACCAATCGAATTAGAGGGTAAAACGGTTTCAATAGATTTTGAGGTTGTTGATGCTCAACTTGACTATAACCTTTTGCTTGGTTGGATTTGGACTTACGTCATGGCGGCAATAGTATCATCATATTTTAGGATGATCATGTTTCTCCACAAAGGAAGAATTGTGAAGGTAGACCAATTATCCTACTATACCTTAGATCCTAATTCTACTGGTAGTGTGCCTTTTGTTGGAAAATCAACAATTCCGTATGAAGAAGTTGGTGTTGGTCTTCTCAAAGACTCATATTTGATGGGATTTTTTTCATTCCCTCCGCCCAATTTCCCTCATAATGATGCCCATATTAACATGATTACATCAAGTACTTTCGAATCGAGAGACCTGTGGAAAGTACCTTAAGAGTCAGAAATAGTCTTATATGGTAGTGAGATGCCTCGCAGCCCTTTTGATTTTTCTTATGAGGCAATATAGTCATTTTTCATCTTATCAACATCTGAATATGATTATTAATGAATATTTTCATTTTTTGAGCTTGGAACCAATCTCCGTGCTTGATCCTTTCAATGCAAATTTCTTAACTGATGAAGGGATTATGGAAGTTATGACCTTGGATGAAATGCCATGGAACGATGCTCATTATCGTTCAACCTTCTTCCCATCCTTTGACAATTTTGAGAATAATTTACCATCTATGTTTTCATCTGAGGCTCTTAGTGATCCTCAATGTCCAATATCTACACTTTCTTTTGATTATGAACATAATTTAGGGAATATATCAACAATGATACCCATAGATATCTCAGTGAAACTCGGGATAACTGAAATTATTCATATAGGTGCTTCTTGTTCTTTAGAATATATTCAAACTTATAAACCCTATTTTAGGAATTTCGTGACATATTTTCCTGGTCATATGAAGAAATGCCAGGAATTGACCCTAGCATAGTTGTGCATGAGATAAAAACTTATCTAGATGCTAAGCATGTTAGACAATGACTACATCCTATACATCCACGAAAATCTGCCACTATCAAAACTGAGGTTGAAAAATTATTGAAAGAAGGATTCATTTAGCCCGTTCCTTTGATTGATTGGATATCAAACATTGTACTTGTTAATAGAAAAGAAGGAACTATTTGAGTATGCATTGATTACAAAGATATTAATGAATCTTGTCCCAAGGACAATTATCCAACTCCATATATCGACCAAATTATTGATGATTGTGCTGTGAATGAAATGTTTTCATTCATGGATGGATTTTTTGACTTCAATGAAATAAATATACTCCCTATAGATCAGTACAAAACCACATTTATATGCCCACAGGGGGAATTTTTCTTATCGCAAACTCCCATTTGGCCTCAAAAATGCTGGCACAACTTTTCAGCTAGCAATGTCTTATGCATTCCATGATACCAAGCATATTATTTAGCCTTATTTAGATGACATGCCGACTCATTCAATGAAAAGTCAGGATCACCCATTGCACTTAAAAGCAATTTTCATTAGGTGTAGGCATTAGGTCCCGGAGGGGCTTGCGCTTCCTAGTGCAAGGAAGGCAACTTATTGAATATCAAGGTTAGGCCAGGTGTGGGAAAGAGTAGGAACGATAGAAATGATATGTTCAATTATGATTAGATTAGGGAAAGTCAGCACTATTCACCTGTTTCTTATAAGTGGTAGTATTGAGCTCGGCAATGACGACTGGCTAAGATACTAGGGAGTATGACTGGGTACTAAGACTAGGGAGTATGACTAGCGGCTATCGACAATGGGAAAAGACAAGTACTCCCGTCAATGACAACTGGGTATTGAAACCTTCATTCAACAACTAGCGACTATCAGCACCTTCGGGAAGCTCTAATTGGCTATGATCGACTGGCACGTACTAATTGGCACACACGGACTATTGGTCACGGACTATGGGTACGGACAACTGGGCACGGGGACAACTTGGCATGGACTAGCACGTACTCTTGGGCACTATGGGAAGGTGAAAAGAGCAAGCAATGTCCTGACTCATACTTGGTCCTAACTCCCTGGGTTTTGACTCTGGTCCTGACAACCCCCACTGTAAAGCCCGGTAGAAGCCCATACCTCACTGGATAAGCAATTGGTCGTGATTTCTCCTCCTCACCTAACCGGACCGTACCAGCCCATACCTAACTGAACCGGTATCAGGCCAGATAGTACGAGCCGTGAAAGCCCTTACAAGACAAGATTGTATATCTATCCACTATCCATAAGCGGGGTTGATTGTTAGGGTATGTAGTAGCTAGCTAGGTTGGTTGGTTGGTTGAGTGGAATCAGTTCAGGTAGGTAGGTTCGTTTGCTTGCACTAGCTCTGGTTTCTGGGACTAGCTATTGGTGGTACGAGTGGTAGGAGACGATACAATAGCTAAGCATGATTGGCTGGTGCTCCTGCTTGCTTGGTTGGTTCAATCAATCTTTGTATGCCGGTAAGGTTGCTTGCTTGTAGGTTAGAGAGCTCTCGAGAATAGCTATTGGTGAGAGCAGCTAGCGATAGAAGCATTAGTTAGCGTGAAGCAATGGATGATTACCAGCCTAACGCTTAGGTTGTTTACCAGCCCACCAATGCCCACACAATAAATCTTACGTTGTCTAGAGTGACCAGCCTTATAAGCCTTATCAGCCATAGAGTGACCAGTCTTACCAGCCATAGAGTGACCAGTCTTACTAGCCATAGAGTGACCAGCTGATGAAACGAACAGAGCTCTAAGCCTACTTACAGCCAGCCTACCTACAGCCAGGGCTCATACATTACTTTCTCAGCATGGAGGCATGGCAGGGAGATGGGGATTTATTTGTGTCTCATGGAAAGTATGCCAATGAGATACTCAGGAGATTCTGCATGGAGAGCAGCAAACCCATGGAGACTCCTCTAACAAGTAAATGGAGGAAGGCGGATGCTACTTTAGGGGAAGTAGTGGAAGCTATTGTTTACAGATAGCTTGTGGGTTCACTCATGTACTTGGTGAACACATGACCAGATATGTGCTATGCATATAACTAGCTTAGTCAAGCAATGGTTAGGCCTACCAAGTTGTATTAGAAGGTGACAAAGCATGTATTAAGATACCTCAAGGGCACTACTCAGTACGAATTATGGTATATACGGACAGAGGGAGTGAAGCTTCAAGGCTAAACGGATGGAGATTGCGCAGGGAGTCCATCCAATAGGAAGAGCACATCAAGATGGATCTTCAGTATTGGGTTAGCGGCAATTTCTTGGTACAGTTGGAAACAGAGATCGGTTGTGTTAGGTTCCTATACCAATAGGAATCATAATTTTGAATGACTAAGGCTAAGCTTGTAATATTGTACATACCTTTTATTTCTGCAAATGCTTTCCATATTATAAAAAAGTAAAAAATGTAAAGAGGGTATGTCCTAAAAGATAAATCAAAGGACAAAAAGAATAAGAAAATAGGTCAAAAAAATGAAATATTTGAACCCCAAAAGAAAAAAGAGACCATGGAAAGTGTGCAAGTCAAAATGCCACTACTATTTACTTTTCATGCTTAATAAAAAACTTTGTGCAGCTTGTAAGTTATGCCACAATCCATGGTAGTCAAAATGTTTAAACTTGACTATTTCATTTTTTCAATTTTATGTTTATAGCTAGAGAATAAAATATGACCAAATAGTGTAATCTTGGCAGATAATTAAATAAGTAGAGTAAATAGAAGGAGCTCAACTATCTAATCTGAGCCCTTGGATGCTATAAGGTTAGAATTAGATATTTTATTTTAGAAAAGAAAATATTGATAAGGGTTTCCTAGCCTAAATGCACCCAAATAAAGTGAAGAAAAAATGGTAGGATGAGGAAGTGGGTAAGTAGTAGAAAGGTTGCAGAAATGCCTTATGATTACATGAAAAGAACTTATGATATTTTTTCAAATGTATCATTTAAATATGCATAAGTGGTAAACAAAGCAAAGACAATGGCTCACAACATGATTCATTTAACATCCCTATCTTTCATTTTGAACCCTACATCACTCATTAACTTCCCCTTCATAATAAAAGATTGATATCTTTAGCTTCTTAAGTCAAAGAGGCTCAAAGCATTTCTCTTAATTCTAGAGGGACCAGACCCTCGGTTGGATGACTTAAGAAACAAAGGTGTTAAAAACCCCTTGCGATTCATTCATTCCCCCCGACAAAAAGCCTTTTCCTAAAGGCTAAGTCCTTTGCCTAGGGAAAACCGATAACAAATATGCTCTATGTTAAAAAACCCACCATGTAACATTTATCCTAAGTCAAGCACCCCCCCCCCCCCCCCCCAACCTCATTTCACTTCATATTAACTTTTATTAATATATACAAAATCTCTGAAAAACTCAATTTCCAGTATATGTTTAATTCCTGTGTATAAATTAACCCCACCCCTTAGTTTAATTATAAACTATATTATTACCCATATCGCGCAAAAATATATTAATAACCCCGCGTTAACCCTTAATCCCGCATTAGAGCGCCCCAATGATATTAAACATTAAGATAATCTCATACCGCTATGATTAGGCCCATGGGCCCCCCACAAAAACTTTATGGTTAAATCACCACACAACTCCCATCTCCTGACCATCGTTGATCATCCCTCCCTTATATCCAACGCCTCTCATCCATATCAGGCCAACCCGATGTCTACCCTTTACCCACCCAATGAGGCAGTTTTCCCCTTGGCCCCCGACGCAACGTGTCAAGTGCTGAATGGAAGTGGGCAGCCCCTCCCAAATACCGCTCGCACCACAAAAGCGGTGCAATGGACCTCCCAAAATGCTTCCCCTTTCCAACCAAAAACGGCCACTTTTCATCCATTAGTGAAAACCCACCAAAATTAATCGTTTTCCTATAAAAGCCTGATTACCCCACTTTTCTCTCTTTTCGTGTGTTTGCCTGTGAGAACTCAAAGCGCTGCTACAACTCCTGCAAACTACCAAAATAGCTCACGCAACTCTGCAATTGCTCCACAGAAGCTGCAGACAGTCTGACATAGTCATCCATCCATACCAGAGTCGTACAAACCCCTACAAACCTCCTTCAACTATGAGATACAGTTAAATTCGCCCAATTCCAGGTATTTAACCATGGAAAACCCACTCAGTCGTCCAATTCCATGTAAATTACCCTCATAATACTTTAAATTAAGTGGAAAGTAATCATACTTATTTTGGTTTTTACACTTTAGACCAAAGCCATCTGCAAGAACATTGTTGCCCTAAAAACTTAAAATCACCCTCCATACTCAAATCCACAAGAACTAAGTATGTCTACCCCAATTTCTATGGATGTGAGACCCATCTCTACACCCCATTTAGACCTAGACCACCTTCCCCTAGTTGATAAAGATTTCCAGATAAAAGATACCACTGACATAGAGCTCCTACTCAAAGTACATTGCCAAAGTAGGGACAATTTCCTGAACCATGCTGATGAAATTGGCCTTTGGGAGTCAAATTTTCCCAAGCACTAGTTCCCCCAAGTCCACATTTTTCCTGAAATTGTGCATATGTGCTATCCTTGTTACATCCCAAGACACAGAACCATCATGTCTCATGACTAGAAGGTCCTTTTCACCATCATTGCTAAGTCTATAAATGAAATGCTGCAGCTCCAACCAAGGCCAAACCTAACTCCTCTCTCAATTGGAGATCTGTTGGACTTATATCCCAAACTCAGCTCTGCAAAATTGGCCCAATTGCTCCAAACCTTCATTAGAGAAGAGAAGCACATCCCCAAAGACCCCCCTCTATATTTCAAAACTATATTTTCCCTTGGGGCCGCAATATTGTAGCCATGATATCTTGTGTTTTGGGTTACTCCACAAGTGAGTACATTGATGAAATTACCCTGGATTTCATGTCCATCTATACCCCAGGACAACCTCCTGCAACCATTTATGACTTTTCCAAATTCATAGCTGACATAATACATCAGTAGTTCACAAGAATGGGAAATGAAAGGGTTTGCAAATACTCCTCATTTTATACCATATGCTCTTATATTATCAATCATATAAATTCCCATTCACCCTCCAAAAGCTAGACACCAAGGGTCAACCTAGGTCAGTCATTTTTTGGACCCCATTAGTCCACGAGTATCGGTCTCCATACTCTTATTCAAACTTCATTGACTTATTTGTACATCCAATTATGACAATGTTGACTAGAAACCCTCCTCCAAGAATCAGTCCAGAAATAAAGAGAGTCCTTCAACTATCAAAGCTGACCAAAGTGGGTGACTGGTATCTTTACCAGAACCACAAAAAAATCAGAATATATGGTTACATGCTTGCACCATATAAGTTGCCAAGATACCTCCCTATGAGGATGTTACTATAGGAAAATTATCAATGCAGATGAGGTAAACTTCATCAATGTTAGGGTCCAACCCTAACCCCCTTATTTATGTAATATGATCGAGTCATAGTTATAGTTAAGTAAAGAGTGAATAAAGCCCATATTAAAAATAGTAAGTGGTTATTCCGCATTTAATGAAGGGACCACAGTTAGTTGCAAATGGGCCATGGTATTAAATAGATGGTATTAATAAAGACCATGGTATTGCCCCATGGTATTGCATGTATGAATCCTATATAAAGGATAGAGACTCCAATCGCCCAAATTTCATCTCCAAGGGTCGCCCCACACAGGCTCAAAGCATTACCCAAACGCTCAAGGTTCAAAAGATGTCACTAGCAGAAATGGCGAAAAGACGAAAGCAAGGATTGTGTTACTATTGTGATGAGAAATACTCCCCTGGGCATAAGTGCAAGGAGCCCAAATTCTTTCAAATTGATGCTACTGATCCCAGTTCATCGGAGGAAGCCCCACCACTTGGGGAACTAGAGGAGGAAGAAGAGGACAACCAGTAGGACAATGTACCTGAAGAACCAGTTATCTCATTGAATGCTTTGGCATGGATTTCTTCCCCCCAAACTCTCAAAATCAGAGGTTTTATTAAGCATCGCCTAGTACTAGTCTTGATTGATAGTGGAAGTACACATAATTTTATCCATCAAAGAGTTGCAGAAGTAGTGCATTGTTTTGTCTGAGAAGTTTCTAACTTCCAGGTCCAAATGGATGATGGGGGGAGAGTGAAATGTGAAGGCCGCTGTGAAAATGTCAAACTTCAAATGGGGGATTATTAGTTAAAGACCCACATGTTTTCCATACACATGGGAGGGTGCGACATTGTCCTAGGTGTTGAATGGCTTTGCACACTTGGCCCAATCACAATGGATTTCCAGGAGCTATATATGAGCTTTAAGCAGAACAACCACACACATACCCTCCACGGACTCCAGACGGGATCTCCCTCTATCATCAGCTCACATCGGATGGAAAAATTGTTAAAAAAGGGCCACCACGGAGTTATAGCCCAATTTAATGCCATCTAGGCCTTCGAACCCAATTCTCTTCATATTCATCCTGAGATGCAAGAGATCTTAAACAACCATCTGCTAGTATTTGACAAGCCTCATGAGCTTCCACCCTCGAGAGGGGAACATGATCAAAGCATTACTTTGGTCCCAGGGTCCTATTGAAGCGCCGAAGATCAGGTCGACAACAAGAGGGATACTCACCCGGTCCGAACCTTGGTTGACAGCTCCTTGTCCGTTTGGTATAGTGAGTCTGACTGGGGATAATGGGACCAGTTTCCCAATCTAAGGGTGTGTGTGTGTAGAGTTGGATGTTGCTGATCTAAAGTTCATATCTGAGCTACGTTAGACTAACTCTATGCTATTGTAATCTAATGAAAACAGCACATCTAATCTATGCTAACCCGGGATATAATTCTTCTATTATGCGATCTAAAGAGATTTCAAATAATAGCTGGTAATAAAGATCATTCAACAATTATAAGAATAGAAATCAGTTAAGATGAACCACTTTGCATAAAAAGTTAAGCAAAACAGTTGTGAA
>APFE030539529.1:237115-264236 GCA_000404065.3 Pinus taeda | reverse complement strand
CATTACATCATATCTCATTGTAGCAACCTTAATCCCTATATTTAGTGAAACCTACCCATAGTAGTAATTATTTAAGAGCACTCATGTGGAAGGTAATTCCACAGGGAACTCATCCTCTGGATAGTAATCTTAAGGAATATTGTTATGTATATTTCAAAAGTCAATCTTAATGCACAAGACAACTATTGCATTCATATCTCGCTAATGTAACCTTAAACTCTCTATCTCATAAGGTTTCGGTTCACTATGGAAGCCACAAATCTTAAGATTCACGCCAATCAAAAGTAAAAGGTAGAGAAATGGAAAGGACCCTAAATCTACTAAGGTCACTATGATTGCCTAAAATGTCCCTGATTGGAAAATCTCTGTCTGTCATATTGATTGGGAAAAACCGCCATTGTATACCCAAGAGGGAAACAAAGTATGGAATTGTCCTCAATGCACACTCTTCACACAAAACCATACAATTGTAAGAAATGAAATTTTAATGATCAAATAAGGAAATAAAAGGAAAGCAAAGGAAAGAAACTAAGCTATTGTACATTATAGAAAAGAAAGAAATCGAGTAGCATAGGCCAAGTTGGTGGATCCTTTACAACCATTTCCATGCTACCTAAGACGACTACAAAATCAAAAGTAATTCACTCCACCCATGATATTTAAACACCAAAAATCAACAATTTTTCATTAAATAGAAATTTTGAACAATACATAGTCAATATCTCTAATGGTTAAGTGATCAACAATCATTTCGTTGCAACGAGATGAATGATTTGGCAATACTAGCTACTCTTTGCAATATTCCACTATTCCTACCACTTTAGTCCTCCTTTAATTTGCTCCACCCATTTATTTTATAAAAAAAATCAAAGGGGGAAATTAGAATCAATCCCCCCAAATATGGATTGTCAAACATGGACAAATTTACAAAATATTATCTTTGATTTTTTTAGCTAGATATTGGTTGAAGAAAAACTCAAGATTTGATTATATTTGATCCATATAACATCAAATCCTTTGATAATAGGCTTGATTTGATTCCTTTGTTGACTAGTTGCTTTATTTGCGATGTAGTTTGATAATGACTGCAACAAGAATAATTCACTTAAAAGAACCACTTGTAACTCTGAAATAATGCACTTTCTAGGGAAGCCATTCGTGATTCACTTAATTAAGTATGTTCTAAATAAAACCTATGTCACAAATTATATATATTCTTCTTCATTACTCCAAAAATTGTGCCAAAATTTTGTTACTCAATTTTTACTGACATAAATTGTCTAAATTGCAAATCATGAGTCAGAGGCTTGTGGGAACAGGATGGGTATGGATTATGCAACAAAGATTCATGTCATCATCCCTCATTAAAAAAAAAAAAAACCATGTTTTAGAATTTCCCTTGGAACTCCCCCGATCGTGGTGAGTTTGGCGGCGGGCGGAGGATTTAAGTCAAGGCGGGAGAGGATAATTTTCAAAGTGGTGGAAGATCATGTAATGATGGGCCGGAGCAGCCGGACCATTAAGGCGATTCACAATCCAAGATGGAGCATAAGGAGAATAGGGAGGAAGGGAGGTGATACTGGCCGAGCATCAGACAAGAGCGGTAAGGATGCAGGTTCAAGCGAGGGACGAAAAGACATGAGTGTTAAGTGCAGGAACAGGTGGCAAAGGGATTACACACCCATTGTAAGCAGAATGTGGAGGACGCAGATGAGGAAAGGAGGGTGGCATGATAAATGCCAACAGAGAAGGGAGGAGAGAAACACCAGGGAGAAGGAGTGTGCAGCTCAGAAAAAAGGTTTTGGCGACCGAGAGCAGCATAATAAAGAGTCCAGAGTAGACTCGAGGGTGAGGATGGAAACTAGGAGGCGAGGGAGAAGCGGGGAGTCCACTGCCTTTGAATAAGGGAATAAATGGTATACAAAGGGCAAGGGTGTGGCGCTGGAACAAGCAGGTGGAGTGACTGTCACGGTCCCAGATGACACCGAGGAGGAGGTTGAATTGTTCGACTCGGATGATGACAATTGCCAATAGCCGTGGGCTAAACGGGGAAGGAGCGAGACCATAGAGATAGAATATAGTCAGGAAATGTGGGAGGGTGAAGGATGGAAGAGCTGCGAGCGTGGAGGAGCCAGAGAAGATGGCAGCGCGTTTGGCATGAGCATGCAAACTGTAGGAGGAGAAGGCAGTAGGAAAAGGGGCAGGGGAGGTTGGAGAGGCCAGCGAGGCAGAGGCAGGGGAAAAGCAGGTGGTCAAAGGGAGGAGGAGGTTCCAACATATGGTGGAAAAACCAGGAAATCGGTGGGAAGGAAAGTGCAGTTTGCTGAAAGGGATTACTACCAGAATACTAACAAAGGGGTCAGGAGAATTATTCAACATATGGAGGAGGAGGCTATCCAGGGCCAATCTGACCCTGAAATGGAGGATTGGGTTTATCTCCTCCTGGATCCTGGTAATACGAGAGGCCGCATGACCCTTTATAAAAAAGCATTGCATGTTTATTGGGTCATGAAAAGGTTACTTGCCAAAGCTATGGAACAAGTAGCTATGGAAATGGCAGAACTGTCTCAAGGGATCCCAAATCTCAAGAAGGAACTGAAGAATATACAGATTACCTTGCTCATGCAGGACAAGAGGATGGACAAAATTCAACAACAACTAAAGCAATGCCATCCTGACATCAAGAGGGATATGGACTAGCAGCCAGGAAAGGAGGTGTAGTCTTGGTAGTTTACATCTCTTTTTGCTTTTATGAAGATAGTAGATGGTAGTTTTGTCATCGAATCTTTTTGTGATAGGTATAGAAGGAAGATAAGCAATATGAGTAGTCTTTATGATTGTATAGTGCATCTAGCATGGACAAATAGGCTTAAGACCCTTTTATTTTTGGATGGCAGTAAAAGACCTAAGGTGGCCAAAAATACCCGGTTTCCCCTTGGGGCGGGTTGAGGTCATTATGTTTATGTAATGATTTTGATTTGCTGAAATAGAATTAAAAGGTCCTTCCGCAGTTTACAAAAAAAAAAAAGAATTTCCCTTGGAACTGCATAGATATGCCAACCTTGGAGGTTGGTTATAGGAACTACATAAGAGCTATAGGAACCAAGCTACGAAAACCATCATCAATAAAATTGACAAGAATTCATTCTAATTCATAAAAAATAAAGGAAAATCAAAATAACTAACTACTTTAACATTCGTAATCTTGATGTGGTATACTTATGAAGAAATGTATTAAAACTAGTAATGGACACGTGAAGGAGTGAGGTAAAGTGATTGAAAGTGGGTGTTTTGAATGGTAAGAAATATGACATAATGACGACGGGAAAAAAAGGATTCACCCATTTATTATACATATAAATTTAAGGGGAGCTCTTAAACATGTCCTTGATCATGAAGTACTTGTGATCAAAATCCCTGGTTTTAGTTTGCTATAATTTTGGAGAAATAGCATGTGGAAACTAGGGTTTTGACTATTCCTGAAATTAATCTCAAACAAGTCATATTGGAAATTCCTCTATAACCTTTTCTCTATGATTTTCCAAATACAAACATATTTTGGAGACTAAGGAGATATAGCTATGTTTGTGGTAAAATTTTTAGGGTTTGGTTCATTATACATTTGGAAATATAGTTTATGGAAATTAAGGTTTTGGACTAGGTCTATTACTAGTCTCAAACATATATTATTGGAAAAATTGCAATATCTGAAGCTAGAAAGTCAAAATTAAGTGTCACTGGTTCCATTGAAAATAAGAAGAGATAAAGTATTTCAATTCCAAATTTTAGAAATATATCTTAAAAATTGCACACACAATGGGTCTTATAAGTTTGTTTCCTTGAAAGAGACAAACACAACAAATTTTGGGAAGGTTACAATAAATTTCTATTGGCACATTGGAATTTGGTCGAACCTATGGTATTATAGAGAAGATATATCATGCTACTACAATTGAAATTTTAGAATTAGAGTACCCAAAATTTTAGAGACACTTTAGGAAAAATATCGATCAACAAGATAGTCTACAAACATTGGTTTTTAAAGTTACATTAGCTTAAAATTGACAACATTTTTTGATTAGAAGATCTATTTATGGTGATTTAAAAATTTTGGTAAAGAGAAAAAATGAAGTACTATTGTTTTCTCAAATGGAAAAGTTTTCTACAAGAGTTTTTATTCCTACCAATCCTTTAGAGAACTCATACATGATTCCTAAATAAAGTGAAGACTTAGAGAATAGGTTATTCCATTTGAGTAATGAACTTAATGACATGAGTGATAATATGTTGAAAATGATGGATTTCTCACATTATTAGGAAATCCTTAAAAGGGAAATGGAAGATAAAATGGAAAAATTGATGTATATTATGGTTTGAGGATATCATGAAAGTAAGAACAATATTGTTGAACCTTAGTGACACGAGGAATATTTTAACACATTTGGAGAGCATAAATACTAAATCTAAGAATCATGATCATTCATCACTCCAATTTCTCCATAATCAAGGTTCAACTTGAGATTAAGGAACTACTTAATTCCTAAAATTGATATGAGGAAGTTTGATTATAAAGATGCTATAACATGGATATTCCCCATGGATAAATTTTTGATCTACACCCAAGTGTCAATTTTACAAAGAGTAACCCTTGCACCCTTGTATTTAGAACCTAATTAAGTTGTCTAGTTTCAATGTTTTGTGAAAATGAAAAACAATTGTATTATCTCTTGATCCATTTTTATGGATGAATGGATAACACATTATAGGGATATTAAGAGCAAGGCATTCTCTACTCTATTGATATCTCTAACAAATCAAATTACAAATCATACTCAATAATTTATAAAGTTATGTCTTAAAGTAAAGAACAATCCATAAGATAATTTATTATATCTCTTTGTGGAAACCTTAGTAGAGAACTCAACATGAGGTGTGTTGAAAGAAGTCTTCATTGATGTCAAATCTCTAGTCTAAGGAATAAAACCCCAACTCTAGGAACAATGGAAAAGAGATTAAAATGATGTCAAATCCCTAGAAGGAATGTCAAAGCATGTGATAACCATTCAATAGAAGTGCTAAGAGCCCTATGTATCTATTAAGAGGTGGTGCAAAAGTGTTGAAGACCTCAAAGTAAAAGATGACAACAAAAAGAAGCCCTTCAAGAAATCAAAAAATGAGTGGTCAAATTCAAGGAAAATGAAAAGGAAAGCTACATCATCACATAGATCTTGATGAGACCTTTTCAATGGTAGCTGGCATGGATCCTAATTCCTCATAGTTAAGAAGAAATGAATTTTTGAAGTTATCATTAAAATCACATCCAGTGGACATGTCGACCCAACCATGGATAGGTCGTTCCCAAGAGTATTTGACCCCTACTTGTTTAGTATAGATAAGGCCACTTGTGTGGCTCATCATGTAATCAAGTTGATGGTGTGATCAATAAGGTTTAAGATAGACCATATATTCGAGCTAAGGAGAAGTGAAGCCAAGCTAAGGAGTTTTTCACTGTTCTACACAAGTTTAGTTGAAGAGGTCGAGGTTTGACAAAGGTCTATTAAAGAGGCAAAGTTGAGGAGGAAAAGTTATGAGTTAAGGTAGGTTCTAAGTTGTGTTACTTATGATGTCATCCTGTGATAGTGTTGAGGTAATAGGCCACAACCCTTACTTAGGTTGCAGGCCTGTTGTGACAAGGTTGAGCTTCCTAAAGCTTTAAGCATACTGCAATTTATATCTTTGTTCTTTGGTGTAGGTTGAGCCTTATTATAGGCCAAGTTGGTAAAATCCTTTGACTTATAGTAGAAGTTGAAGGATTTTTTGTGTCTAGTTCAAGAAGGTCAAGTCTTGTACCTATTAAGGCTGATTTTATCCCCGTTTCAGTCTTGTTTGGTGGCCAAGTTTTAAACTTGTAGAAGGTTGAGTTAAAAACATGTTGGAGGATGAATAATAGTCTAGTTGAATGCTGAGTTGTAGACTTCTAGAAGGCTGAGCTGCAAACTTGTAGAAGACCGAGTTGTAGACTTGTTCTAGTTGAAGGATAAGCCTTTTTGAGGTTGAGTTGCATACTTGTTTAGAGGCCAAGTTATAAACCAACTTTGTGAGTTGGAGGCCAAATTTTGTGTGCTAAGGGGGATGAACTAAGGAATAATAAGAAGACTCTAATTTGATTAGAATTGGATATCATTGCAGTGCAAAAGGTCTAACAAGCTTGAGAAAGCATGACAAAGGGTGACCAGACCTAAGCCCTATCTAAGGGAAAGCCAAAGCAATAGGGCATAACCAATTGCTTTCCCAACCTATGATAGAAGCCAAGTTTGTTAAAGGGAAACATGTAATGTACTTTGAGTAGTGATAGATGATACTTGCTGGATTTAAGGGCTTGTGAAAGAACTACATTGTTGGGGGGTATTGTGATTACCCAAACCAATAACATCAAGAAGGTGGGACAAGCCTTAAGTAAGACCTATAGCAGAGATCTGTGACAACATGTGTTTAACAGAGTTAGGATGCAAGCCTGGTTGTGGACATACATGGATAGTTTGCAAGTAACATTAGGGCGAACTAAAATGAAAAAAAGTACAATGAAAATAGTAGAACTAAAGGTGATAGTTGCAGACCAATGATAATAAGGTGAGATGTAGTAGGGGTCATGTTGCAACATATGAGATAAAGATAGTTTAAGGCAAGGCAAGCATAGGATAGGTGGCTATGATAAGTTTTAAAGGTGAAAACCTAAGGGTTGCATGGTCAGATGACTACCTTATGAAGTATGGAGAACTTTGAGGCAGAGGTGTAGATAAAGGAGGTAAAGGGTGAAAGAGTATATCTAGGAAGAAGACCTTGGAGAAGCCTTATGTAAAAATTGAGGAGTGGATCTAATTCAATAGTCCAAGGAGCAGACTGAGGAGAATGAAAACCACAAATAATATCTAGAAGAGTATAGAATAACAAGACTAAGTAAAGTCCAGGTTTGAGAAAAAATTAAGGACCAAGATGCAAGGATATTTAAGGAGTGTCCCAAGGACTAAGAGTGCATATCAAAGTTTAGATTGATAAGTTAGTGCTTAACTAAGGGGATACAAATCATAACTCATTTTCTCCATTATTCAAGTACAATATAGAATGATACCATGGTCACAGTTTTGGACATACAGAACATGATTCCAGAAGAAACTTGAAATGGATTTGTAAAAACAAGGGAAGAAACGATTTCTACCAGGAACAAAGGAATTTTTTAAAATTTTTAGAGAAGAAAACTAGAAGATCCAAGATTGGATTTGTTTGATCAAGGCTAAAATAGGAATTGTTAAGTAGAGATTATGCTTTCACCTTACAGATTTAGAGCCACCTCCATCCCTTCTCTTTTTGTAGCATATAAATGGCCAATGTGAAAACCTAGTCTTGTGATAGAGTCTAAGGATGTTTTTTATCAAAAGGATGATGAACTTCTAGTTTACAACACGACAATGCCAATGGTTGATGAAAGCTATATTGAAGGAGAATATTCTTTATGAGGTAGTTCAATCGGGCGAGCATGCGATTTTTTCATCTACAGGAGGTTAATCCTATCACACTCTAGTAAGATATTATAAGATATTGGGAAAATATGTCATGTGAAAATGTAAATACACTACTATGAAAGATAAAGGGTACAATATTAATTAAAAAGGCTCTACCATTGACAAAACAAAGAGAATCCCTTGCCAAATATGTGGATGTTATTCAAATACATCTAGATAATGAAGAATTAAGACATAGGGAAGCTTCTGAAATCAAATATACAATCAATAATAGAAACCAATGCCAATTTGAGCAAATAAGAGAGATTAGCTTGAGAGTTAACCTACCAGAACAAGTCCAACAAAGTGCCTTGAATCAAAAATTTTCCTTGAAGACCCAAGTAAAAGTAGGTCCAACAAGAAGTTTGAAATGTTTGAGGACAAATCCCACTATTCTCCCAGATGAATCTAATATCAATCTTGCAGAGCTTCTTCAAAAAGTTGTAGTAGATAAGGAGCTAATTGTTGGTTTTTCTAATTATAATGTGAAGGATATGTTTGAAGTATGATTTGACAACACCAAACAAGTAGATATGACCAATTATCTTGTTATTTCACAAGATGAATTACCTGTTGAATACTGCAAATCAAGGGGTGTTCTTGTATATAGAAGAGATCCATCTGACGTGACATAGAAAAAACAATGGAAAAAGCAGGAGGAAAACATGCAGTTTTAGGCATGAAATTACATTTAATAAGGTATTTTTTTCATTTGGGATACAACATATTACTCTCTGATGTCAATATTGTCTATCTACAAAATCCATTCAATTTTTTTCTTTACAGGGACTGTGATGCTGAATCCATGATAGATGGACACTTAAATATGGCTGCATATGTGTACGATGATGTCTTTGATGATACTCTGATGGGTTACGAAGGGCTTCATGTATCGAAGCAAGCAATGGATTATTATATCTTTTTGAACGACCAAGTGTTGTTTACAAAATTCAGAGAGTAGCTAGAAATTCCCATCTATAAACTAGTCATTATTTATATCAATTATCATCTGAATAAGCTTCCTACAATGAACACAACTATTCCTAAATTTGTGGCAGTCTTGAGATCCATTGGGTGGACATGTGAAAATTCTAAAGAATCATTATTTGTGGATGGTAAAGGTGGATCATCAAAAGAGTTGTGTGAATGAAAGAGATACACAATCTCTGCATTATAGTCTATTGATTGACAATGTTTCCACTCTAATTCCTTTTGTAAGATCTACTAGGTCAATATAATTTTTTCCTTTTCACAAGTTTCTCTTCCTAATATTGATGAGGAAGAAAGAAGCAATGTCAATCCATTGTAAAGAGGGTTAAAGGAATATCGTTTTCTTAAAAATGTTAAGTGGTAAAAATTGTATTAGATGGAAACACAAGCTCATGGGTAGCATGAGACGCTCTCAGTGACAAAAATAAAGGAGACAATGCAAATAGGGGGAGTACATGTCAAAACACAAATAAGGGGAGTTACCCTTTCCCATTAATGTTAAAGGAGGAGAGAAATATCAAGAAGTATGAAGATAGGGTGAACATTATCATAATGGAATCATTATAGTTTCCATCAATGAAAAAGGGGGATATTGTTGAAAGAAGTCGTCATTGATGTCAAATCCCTATCCTTAGGATTGATTCCCTAGAGGATGGAATAAAGACCTAGCTTTAGGAATGATGTAAAATACCTAGAAGGAATGTCAAAGGATGTGATAACAATTCAATAGAAGGCATAAGATCCCTATGTATCCAAAAAGAGTTGTTGCAAAAGGGTTTAATCCATTAAAGGCAAAGATGATAGTTAGAAGAAACCCTTTATAAAAATCAAGAAATAAGTGGTCAAATTTATATAAAATGTAAAGGAAAGATACATAATCACATATCCCTTGACGAGACCTTTATAATATTAGGTGACACGGTTCTTAACTTGTCACGTTTGAGGAGAGATGAATTTTTGAATTTAGCATTAAAATCAGACCTAGTGGACATGTCAACCGAACCAGTAGATAGGTCGGCTCCAAGAATTTGACCCCCACTTGTTAGTATAAATAATGCCACTTGTGTGGTTAATGATGTAATCAACTTGGTGGTGTGATGAATAAGGCCTAATATAGACCACATATATGAGCTGAGGAGAAGAAGTGAAGATGAGATAAGGAGTTTTTCACTATTTTACCCAAGTTTTATTAAAGAGACTAAGGCTTAGACAAGTTTTGTTGAAGAGGTCAAGTTGAGGAGGCCAAGTTTTGAGTTGAGTTAAGTTCTTATTTGTGTTTTTTATGATATTATCATGTGGCAGTGTTGAGGTGATAATCCACAACCCTTACTTAGGCCGCAAGTTTATTATGACAAGGCGAAGTTTCTTAAAGCTTTAAACATATTGAAATTTATACCTCTATTATTTGAAGTAGGTCGAGCCTTCTTAAAGGCCATGTCAGTAAATCCCTTTGACTTATAGAAAAAGTTGAATTATTTTTTATGTTTGGTTCAAGAAGGCTAAGCCTTCTACCTATTAAGGCCAAATTCTGTTCTTGTTTCAGTCTTGATTGGTGGCTAAGTTTTAGACTTGTAGAAGGTTGAGTTAAAAACCCATTGGAGGTCGAATAGTAGTCCTGTTGAAGGTTGAGTTGTAGAGTTATAGATGGGCAAGTTGCAAACTCGTAAAAGGCCAAGTTATAAACCTGTTTTGGTTGAAGGTTGAGCCTTGTTGAGGTTGTGTTGTAGACTTTTTTAGAGGCCAAGTTATAGAACTGTTTTGGTTGAAGGTTGAGCCTTGTAGAGGCTGAGTTGTAGACTTGTTTATAGGCCAAGTTATAGACCAACTCTATGAGATAGAGGCTGAATTCTATGTGCTAAAGGGTGGGGGGTTAAGAAAGAAAAAGAAGACCCATCATTTGATCATAATTGAAAATTAGTATAGTATGAAAGGTTCAACAAGTCTTAGAAAGTGTGACAAAGGGTGACCAAATGTAAGCCATATCCAAGAACAAGCCAAAGCAGTATAGAAAGATCGAGTGCATTCACAACCTTTAATAAAGGCAAGTTTGTTGAAGGGAAAATTGTAATGTACTGCAAGTAGTCATAGAGGATACTTTCTATATTTAATGGATTTTGAAAGAATTGCATTGTCTCGAGGTAAGACCTATAACAAAGAATTGTGATAGCAAGTGTTTAACAGAGTTAGGTTGTAGGCCTAGTTGTGGACAGATAAGGATAGTTTGCAGGTAAAAGTACAATGAGTTATAGTCACAAAAAGTACACTGAAAATAATAGAACCAAAGGTGACAGTTGTAGACCAACGACAACAAGGTGAGATATACCAAGGGTCATGCTACATAAGATGAGTAAAGTACAATTGAAGGCAAGGAAAGTGAAATATAGGTGGCTGTGATCAAGTTTGAAGGTGAAAACTTGAGGGTTGCATGGTTATATGTCTATATTACAAATTTTGGAGGACCTTGAGGTAGAGGTGTAGATAAAGGAGGTGAGGGGTGAAATATTAGATCTAGGAAGAAGACCTAGGAAGATCCTTAAGTAAAAATTGAGGAGGAGATCTAATTGAATAGTCCGAGGAATAGACTGAGAAGAGTGCAGACTATAGAGAATATATAGAAGAGTACAAAATAGCAGGACCAAGTAAAGGCCAGATCCAACCAAAACTTAAGGACCAAGCTGTAGGGATATTCAAGGAGTGTCCCAAGGACTAAGAGTGTAGAACAGATTTTATATTGGGGTCTCCTATAGGTCGGTTCCTACAAAGAGATTTATGAGTCAGTGGTAAGTCTAGGGGATTGGTGTTTCGTATAGGTCAATGCCTATGAAGTCTTGAATATTTGTGTTTTTAGCAGGTTGTTTCCTGCAAAATTGTAATTCAGTAGGTTGGTTCCTACGTATAATCAGTTGTAACAAGTGTTGGTCCCGTTGAAGAGTTTATTGATTACAAAAGTTTACCTATTAAATATTGTGTTTCATGTGTTTCTTGGCATTGATGGTTTAGTAAATTTTTTTAATTAGCTAAATATTAATTCTCCCCCACCTCCTCTTACTCGCCCCCAAACCAATATTTCCAAGAAGGTGCACTCTAAGAACCTAAATCCTTGGATCATGTTTTTGGTGTGGTAAGCAAGCTTGAGAACAAAAATATGGCTAGTAGAAGGGTAGTTACTAATAACTATATAAGGTTCCATGTTCCCTATTGTTGCGGGAAGTTTTCCCCTAAGGTTCTTGGGTGAAACCTTAGCAGATGGAAAATTATCTAAGTCAAGAAACACACACACACACAACCGTTTATGCTATAAATAACTACCTTTAGGGTGAGAGGGGCATACCTGATGTCCTATGTTTGAGTAGTTACTCAAGGGTGCAAACCCTTCTTCACGTCCCTTCCGCTCCTTGGTCCTGTAAAAACCACAATTCCACAAACTACAACAGTATATGGACAAGATTTTACATAAAAAATGATCTTTATGTTATATGAAAAGATGAGTTAGTTACAAACTTATAAGCATCTATTTAAGTATGAACTTCACATATAAATATCACTAACACAAAGACAAGAGCGTTTCGGGAACAAGACGTGTTTCTTTATTAGATAAGTAAAATAATATGAAACAAGAGCAATATCACCTGAATCTGCTTCTGCAGGCTCCAAGCTCAGCCTCCTTCTGGATCCGTCCCGCCTCAAGCCACTAGTAGGTCACCCTCCATTACTCTCTCCAAGATGTGATGGGAAAAAATGAACATCCAAACACAAAGGAAACAAGAGTTTCCTATACAAGATGGGGGAAGTGCAGGAGGCACAAGGGTCTTCAGACCTGATCAGGGGGATAGAAAATCAGTATAATAACTTTGCTCAAAAATTTCTCCTCCTTAGGCCTTCCCCATGATGTCTTTTTATACCAACTCCAAGGTAGTTTTTTAGTTAGGAATTGGTTGGGGACAGTTGAGGCCACGGGCACTAACAGGTGATCAGCAGGTGAAACCCGCGATCTCCGCCCGAAAATACGGAATTTTTATATTTTTTAAGTGTTTTAATACATATACGCGGGTTAGCTATGTAGAACCCGCGTATACACGCGTTTAACTCAGGGCAATGTCGCGTACAGGGAATAAAACACTGTTTTTTAGATATATGACCAGGTCTGGAAGGAGGGGTTGCCCTAGGCCATGGCTGAAGCATCACAAACCATACTGGTGAGATTTGGAGCTATAACACCTATCCTAACCTCTCTCAACCTACAGGGTTTACACCTCAACGAATGGGTGAAAGAAGAGCAAAGGGACTAGTTTCAATTATGATAGCATGTGTACTAAGGGGCATAAATATTTTAAGAAGAATTTATTCTACACAAGTTCTTAAGACGAAGAAGATCAAGAGTTGGAACCATTAAAATATCTAGAATTAGAAGAGATTACTCCAACCATATGTTGTCATGCATTGATTAGAATCTACACTCCTAAAACTCTCAAGAAGGATATATAAAAAATAAAAAGGTAGTCGTATTAATTGATTTTGGTGGTTCCCGTAACTTCATTAATTGCAAATTATCCAACCTTCTCAATTGATTTAAATATCGAACACCATAATTTTGGGTAATGATTGTCAATGGAGGTATCATAAATTGTTTAGGAAAGTGTCATAGTATTAATCTATCTATGGAGGAGTATTTGTTGGATAGTCCATCATTGCAATCCAAATTTGTAGTGTTGATGTTATATTTGGGGCCCAATGGTTAAAATCATTACTAACAATGGCTATTAATTTTTAGGAACTTTTCATGAGGTTTTCCTTAGAAGGTAAGGAAATTCAAGTTAGAGGAATTCTATTTTGAAGTGTGTATATATATGTGGTTGAAAAAATTAAATATTTATTAATTGCATGTACTTTAATATTTTAGGTAAGGACAATGAGTGACCTATGTGGGTATATAGTCTTTTAAAGATAACATTTCATTTTACGTGGACATGTATTTGTACAAAATCTACATAGATTTCATTGACTAACACTATATTATTATTAATTTTTTTATATTAAAGCAATTAAAAAAAATATTTGTCAAAGTAGAGTTGAAAATTGGAACCAAATTTTCTATTTCATGTGACTATCATAAAGAAAATATAAATAAACTTTTGAAGAGTATAGTGGATGGAATTGCACTATGATGTTCGCACTTTTATTAGTATTGAAATTTTCGTGATATTGATTTTTTATTATAGGAAATTTTGATAATGTTGAAATTCTTAAGTGGTATGGTTTATGTTGGAAACATATAGGGATTATATAAAAATTTATTTTTCAATTGAGAGGATGGGGAAAAGACACAAGTGAAGATTAACAATCATGGGGAGTCAAAGAGACTTCTTGGAAAATGAAATGAAGGGTCATAACAATTGTATTTATGTGTATTATATGAATAGGTAATGCATCTCACACTTATCATAAATCTGTTTCTTCCATTTATCTTAGTCTAATAGTGGTATAAAAGCTAGTGTATTCTTGCTCTGATTGATTTTTTGTGAGCCACAATTTTGTGTCCCTCAACTTGGATGATTTTATTTTACAATATATTTTATTTTTATTTTATCTGAATGAGGATATTTCTAGCCATGTTACATTTCTTATATGTTTGTGTTAATGGATTTTGAGTGTTGCAAGAACATCAACTTTTTGTAGTCTACAATTCTATACCTCTACAGTTACATCAATGTTGTATCTTTTCTTACCAAGTAGGGTCACTTTGAGGTATAGAGTTTAATTTGCTTAAAATTTAATTTTCTTTCTCAAAGCTAGTTAAGGTAGTAGGATAGAAATCAATCCTTTACTAGCTCATTTGTCAAAAAAGTCTGCATGTGGCCCTTCTACAACTCATCTATGGGCCTAACTGCATGGCTAGCTAAGTTGAGCAAAACTATGGAATTGAAAATAGTGCCATCAGATGATAGAGAGAAACAAGGTGGTGTCTAGTTCCCCTGTTCATGTTCTATGTGAAAGAAAATATTTCAAAACCTGATTGGTGGTGTAGGCGGAAACTTGGGTCTATTATTGAAGGACCATTATTGGAAAAGCTATCACCACTTTCCCATTTTATATATATATTATATATATTAATATCTATATATATCTATATATATATATATATATATATATATATATATATATAAATATATATATATATATAATATATTATATATATATATATATATATATATATATTATATATATATATATATATATATATATATATATTTATATATATATATATATATATATATATATATATATCTATGTTGATGGTGCTAGATATTGTTTCCATCATAGAATAAGGTCTCCTCGATGTGGAGTCCCAATTAGACCTCACACCATTTGGAGTAGTAGCCCCATTCGAAGTATTGACTAGACCACTATAACAGAAAGATTCACCTTGGTTTCAATGCATAACATAAGAGATTATATACATAAATCCCTAACAGACAAGTAAGTTGACATTGTGAAACACTGATTGCAATGTGTAAAAGGAGACCTTCACGAGTGGCAAACAAGAATGAGTCTCTGGAAGGAAGTAATAGTACTAAACTAAGAGAGACACACGAGAGCATGAAAATATTCATTAACAAAATAGTTCACATAATGATCATTAAATCAAATACAACACACATTCAACAGGATGAGTACCAAAGCCATCGAAATAGTTCAATTTCTCTAGTACATACGGACACAACACATGCCATAAACATCTCAAGAATAGTCCTAAAATATTCACAGTACATGCATGAAAAGATGTTGGCTCATTGAGCTTCAATTAGGTGAAAGATCCAAGTACATAGTTATAGTGTTGGAAAATCAAAGATATTATATTAGGGTTTTATTCTCCTTTCTTGATAATTACTTGTGAATGTGTTGGCTTCTTTTACTTCTTTATTATCTTATCTTTCATGAAGAAATTATACATACACGAAGATCACAAAACAAGAGAAACAAGATATAGGCACATGCCAGGGAAAAACCCCCCTCGAGGGGAAAACCAAGTCAAAGTAATTCTTCCTTTCAATAGTATTCTTTGAGACTCTTCAGCCTAGACCAAGACCATACTTTCCCTCCACACCATGTCAGCCTCCAAGATCTTCACCCCTTTCCAGGAACTTCGACCATGCAACAGTTCCCAACAACATGCAGCTTCTGGCAACAACAAAACCCTAGGAGACTTCGATCTCCTAAACCAGACCATGAAACAGAGAGATAGAGGCACCAAAAGTTTGATTTTCCTCTTCTCTAGGGACTCCCCCAAACTTGCACTTCTTTCCTCCTCCCGACAACATAATTTGCACTTCCCTGCTCTTATAGAGATATCAAATTGCTTGATAGAGTGAGTGCTTCAAATGACTTCAACCTCCTTCAGTATATAGCCTTCTTGTGGGTCGAACGAGGGTATTTAGGCTGAATTGATCTTCCTTAGGCCGACATGATGTGGAGGACACATAATTCATATTCTACTTGATACAAAGCCTTTTTACATGATTCGAAAGCCCAAGAAGGGTATCTTCTAATGTACAATGACTCTATAAACACAATATTAATCCTAGGAGTCCATAATGGGGACTTTGACTAATATAATGATGACCCAAGCATGAAACCCATGCTTTAATAAGTCATTGTTACAATAATAAAAAATATTTTCTTTATTCTTTTGACAAGTACATTAGATAATGACTCAAGTACATTATTGAAGACCGAACATAGTTACTTTTTCCAATGCTCCCTCTTAACGAGTGGGTTATTCATAATGTACAAATACAATGGAAGATCTCAAACTATATGAAAACATGAAGAACCTTTAGGCATCAAAATTCCATGGATTAGATTCCTGACTAGGGAAATCTATCCAACCAGTCACTCAACAATTTAGGCCCCACAATGCCATGGACTAGATTCCTTACCAGGGTAATCTATCCAATTTGTCACTCAATAATTTAGGCACTGTAATGCCATGGACTAGATTCCCAACCAGGGAAATCTATCCAGGTGGGACTAAGGTGGACTCAAGCTTTCAGCCCCTCTTGGTACCATCATGCTTAATTGATAACCACCAACCCAAACATATAGGTGTGTATCCAAAACGAGATCAATAAACAACACCACTTTTTCAATTCTAGGATTCCTGACATCAACACTTAGTGCCGACCTGATGTCTCCCTAGGCAATGCTTCACTCACAAAGCCTTAGCAAATATCTTCCATTCCTTAATCATCAATACAATCACCGATATCTACCAAACCTAGTAGGTTCCTTAGATATTCAAACTTCTTATTAGGAAGAGCCTTTCTCAGAATGTCTGCTACCTGTTCATCTGTCAGAACATATTCTAGCTTCACGATCCCATCCTACACCATGTTCCTACTAAATTGGAACTTATTATTAATATGTTTCATCCTCAAATGAAACACGAGATCTCCAGACATCTTGATACAACTTTGATTATCACAGTTAATCACAATAGGACCCAAAGAAATTTCAAATGAGTCTGTCAAAAGCTTCCTTAACCAAACAACCTCTTTTCCTACTTCACATGCAACCACATATTCTGCCTCGAAACTAATCAATGCAACATGATCCTACTTCCTACTCATCCATGAGATTATAACAAATCCCATACTAAAGCATCCTCTGGTAGTGCTCCTTCCATTAGTCTCACTACCACCCCAATCAGAGTTTGTGAAGCCAATTATATTGTCTTCCTTACTATAATACTTTAGGAAGTGATGTATAGTGCCATGAAGATACCTCAATATATGTTTGGAAGCTATCCAATGATCATGACAAGGCTCCAACTAAAGCCAACTGAGAATGTTCACTGCAAAACATATATCTGGCCTAGTATTTACCCGATACATTAGGGAACCCACCAATTGACAATATGATGTAGGATCCACGAGCCTCGAGTTGGAGCTTCTCAACTTCTTGAGATTGGTGATCATAGGAGTAAATATCAGCTTGGAGTCCATCATCCCAAATTTTTGCAATAGCTTGATGATGTACTTTCATTGCCCCAAATATATCTCCCCATGTCTCTACCATACTTCTACATCTAGGTAGTAATGCATCAGTCCTAGATCCTTCATCTCAAATTTGGCTGCCAACATCTTCTTGCATTCTTGAATTCTTCATTCCACATCGGTGGTGAATAGATCATCCACATATAGTAGAATAATAATTGGATCATTATTCACGACCTTGATATATAGATTCAGATCAACAATACTCTTCATGAACCCAATCTTGAGAAGATATGCATCCATTCTTGCATACCATTCCCTTGGTGCTTGCTTCAAGCCATATAGAGACTTATTGAGTATGCAAACATGAGAGTCCCTGCTATTCTCTTCAAATCCTTCAAGTTATTCAATGTACACTTCCTCATAAATGGTCCCATTCAGAAATGCGATCTTAACATCCATTTGATGGATATTCCACCCCATTGTAGCAGCTAGTGAAACTAATGATCTAATGGTAATGTACCTTGCAGTAGGTGCAAATGTTTCTTCATAGTCAATGCCTTCCTTTTGAGAGAAATCCCTTGCAACGAACCTTTCCTTGTACTTGTCTATACTTCCATCAACAACATGTTTGATCTTATAGATCCATTTCGATGTGACATCTGATTTGTCACTAGGTCTAGGAATGATTTCCAAAACCCCATTCTTCATGATGGATTGATATTCTTCCCGCATAGATTTCTTCCAAACCTCTTCATGCTCAGCTTCCTTGAATGTAGATGGCTCAAATTCAATCATCTTTTTCATATATGCAACATAACCAGAATACCTTTTTGGTTTCTTACTTTCCCTAGAGGATCCTTTCAAAACGTCATGTCCTTCAACAATCTACTGTAGCTCTCAACCAATATGGCCTTTTCCTTGTGGTTGGGACAACCATCAATTGAATAGGCTCACATGTTCCTTCTTCTTCACCATTTATAGTATAGTTCTCATGAACTTCATCTTCTTCAAATATGAGAACTTCTTTGTCATCAGAATCAATAGAAATATCCTTTGATTTCTTGTAAGCTTGATTCTCATCAAATATGATATCCATTCTTACTTCAATGTATCTTCTCTCCTTTATGTAGATTCTATAAGCCTTTGAGGAAAGACTATAACCAAATAATATTCCCTTGATGTGCTTGTCGAGTCCAACTTCATTCGATTGTCCTTCAGAACATGGACATATGCTGGACTTCCAAATATGTGGAAATGATCCACACTCGAATTATTTCCAGTGAATACTTCTTCGGGTGTAGTATTATCAAGAATATTATGAGGACTTATATTTTGAACATATACGACAATCATCACTGCTTAACCCCATAAGAACTTAGGTAACCCTTGATCAAGGAGCATAGTTCTAATGCCTTCTTCAATTGACCTATTCTTCCTTTCGTCCAATCCATTTTGCTCAGCATAGTAGGGAACAATGAGCTCCCTCTTAATACCTGCATCCTTACAATATGCAATTAACTCTTTAGAGGTGTATTCCCCACCATTTTCAAACCTTAGAGTCTTTATCTTATTTTCTTTTAGAGTTTCCATCTCAGCCCTAAACTCCTTGAACTTATCAAATACTTAATATTTAGTTTTGAGTAGGTAAAGCCATGTCTTCCTTGAATTTTCATCAATGAATGTTACATAGTAGAGATAACCTCCAAGTGTTTTTTTAGACATGGGCATGCACACATTGGAATGAATGAGATCTAATATTTCTCTAGATCTAGACTCACTATGATGAAATGAATCTCTAGTATGCTTCCCCAAAGAACATCCCTTGAACACACCTTCATGGAAGAGCTTCATATCAGGAATATCGTTAACTAGTTGACTAAGAGTAGGGATGACCCTATAATGAAGATGGCCATATATTCAATGCCATAGTTCAATGGGACTTATTTCCATATGAACCAGAGCTTGACAAGATGGATTGATAACCCAGTAAAGACTTCCTTCACAAACTCCAATAAACCTAGCTTTGTCAATAATAGAGCTCTTTCCCCAAACCAATACTTTTCCATCAACAAAAGCAATCCTTTCCCCTTTATATTCTAAACAAGAAATAGAAAGCAAATTCTTTTTCAAACCTGGAACATAGACTATGTTGTTGAGATGCAAATTCAATATATTATCTAGCTTCAATGATGTAGATTCCAAGCCTCTAACAACATAGATTTTGTTGTCACCCAATTCCATTGCATGGGAGAATGAATCCTTTGATAGCATGTATAGTTTCCTACTTTCACCTGTCATATGTCTCGATGCTCCACTATAAATGATCCATGCATTATCATCAGTGAGAGATCATGTCAGGGCAATGAAGAACCCATGATTCTTGACTTTGTTAAATAAGTAGTAGATGATATTGTTTATCCATCTTCCAACGGAGTTGAAACCAAATCTTATGTAGTTCACCATAGAGGGATAATCCATGCCAACAAAGTGATGTTTTCCTTTTCTTGACCTTAGCTTTGATACCATGTTGCAAAATCAAAGATATTATATTAGGGTTTGATTCTCCTTTCTTGATAATTACTTGTGTGTGTTGGCTTCTTTTACTTCTTTATTATATTATCTTTCATCAAGAAATTATACATACATGAAGATCAAAAAACAAGAGACACAAGGTATAGGCACATGCCAGGGAAAAACCCCCCTCGAGGGGAAAACCTAGTCAAAGTAATTCTTCCTTTAAATAGTATTCTTTGAGACTCTTCATCCTAGACCAAGACCAAAATTTCCCTCCACACCATGTCAGCCTCCAAGATCTTTGACCCTTTCCAGCAACTTCGTCTATGCAGCAGTTCTCCACAACATGTAGCTTCTAGCAGCAGCAAAACCCTAGGATACTTCGATCTCCTAAACTATACAATGAAACAAAGGGAGAGAGGCACCAAAAGTTTGATTTTACTCACCTCTAGAGACTCCCCCAAAATCACAATTCTTTCCTCCTTCCGACAATAGACTTTGCACTTCCTAGCTCTTCTAGAGATATCAAATTACTTGAGTGAGTGATGCTTCAAACGACTTCAACCTCCTTCAATATATAGCCTTCTTATGGGTCAAATGGGGGTATTTAAGCTGACTTGATATTCCTTATGCCAACATGATGTGGAGGACACATAATTCATATTTTACTTGATACAAAAACTTTTTACATGATCCAAAATCCAAAGAAGGGTCTCTTTGAATGTACAACGACTCTATAAACTCAATATTTTTCCTAGGAATCCACAATGGGGACTTTGACTAATATAATGATGACCCAAGCATGAAACCCATGCTTTAATAAGTCATTGTTACAATAATAAAAATTCTTTTCTTTATTCTTTTGACAAGTACATTACATAATGACTCAAGTACATTATTGAATACTGAACATAGTTAATTTTCTAAAAATAGGGATGAGGCACTAGTTCTAGTAATGGAACATTAAGTAACTTCTTGCTTCTCCAAAAAATAATTTTCTCTCCTATGCGAAGTAAGAGAAGCCAAGACTAGCTCTCCAAAGCTTAAGCCTCCAAAAACCTTTTTCTTGAGTTATGAGGTTGCTTTTATTAGAAGAGGAATGACCTTTCATCTCCCCTTGACTCATGAATTACCCTCATGAATCTTAGACTTCTAACGTGTCCTTTGGGATTCTAAACAACTCTTGAACTTATAAATGACTTTTGGACTCCTCTAAATGAACTTTGGACTTCTACTAATGACTAAGTGGTTTTTCATATTCCACATATGACTCTTGGACTTCCACACATTACGTCTTTTCATTTTCTCGAGAATACATCATTACATTCCTCATGATGATGTGGCATAACACATGGACACACATTGAACTTTATGATGAAACTTGTACAAGTTACAACTTGACAATGATGATGTGGATTTCACAATGAGGTGGCAATGCCAAGTTGTCTTCTTTGCTGCTTCATCTTACATTCTTGATGGTAGATCTGATTTATGCTTCATCTTCATGAAGGATCTAATTTGTTCTTCTCCTCCACTATCCAAAGGGTCTTTGATCAACATTGGAATCCTCTAAATCGCCATGCAATGTCTTCCTTCTTCCATGATAACTCTTTTTTTTCTTCACAAGTTTTTCTTTATGCTTTCTCCTTGCTATTTGCTTTGAGCATCACCTTGTCATTCTAAGAAGGTACTCTTGCCAATGAAAATAATTCATGACAAGGAAAAATTAGTCTAAAATTTTTTGGTCAATTTAGTGTGTCCTAAATTGCTATATAAATTGTCAATCCGAGAGTTGTAAACTGCTGAAGTGAAGTGCACTATATATGCAAGATAACCGTTTTCTTATTTCTTTGTCGTTTTTAGTTTTTGATTTGTTTTTGGATTTATCTTCTTGTTGATTCCCTAATGTGAGATGGTAATTCTAATAATCAAGTATGGACAAAAGTACTCAAGGTAATGATGGCCTTTAAAATAATGTCCAAACTTCAAAGTGTTCCAAAGGTTTTCAAACTTACAATGATGAAATCAAGATGTGCCTAGATTCTAATTAAACAAAATAGTGAACTAGTGACTATGAAACCGAGTATCCTTGCTGCTGTATAAAAAAGAAAATACTGAACTCAAAGCAATTCAAAAACTGTAAGCAAAGTAAACTAAATCATATCACATCAACTCATTTTTGACCCTTGACCATTCGACTTGCTCTGGCTATAGGAGGTAATCATACAAAAACTGAGTAATCTGATATCTAAATTGCATAAAATAAAACTAAGATCAAAACTACACATTCATCCTACAATCCCTCACCATTCGACTCGCTCTGGCTATAGGAGGTAACCGAGAATGATATGAGTAATCTAATCACTAACTTGCAAAAGTAAATAAACTAGTATCAAACTATACATTCACACTCAATCCCTCACCATTCGACTCGCTCTGGCTATAGGAGGTAACTGAAAAATGATATGAATAGTCTAATATCTATCTTGCAGAAAAGTAAATGAACAAAGAAAAACTAAAGAAATAAAAAGTGCTGGAATTAGAACTAAGAAAACAAATCAGCAGAAGGACAAGATAATTCCATCATGTCATTAGTCATCAAAAAGCTATATGCACTGCCCGGGCTTTCTACTAGAACCTGAAATGAAAACACTAATCAGTTGAAAGTCAATTGAAAGCATAAAAGAAGCTATGGACATCAAACAACATAAATACCATGAGCAATGTAATATATACAACAAACATCTATGGCATCAAGAGCATAAAATGAAGAAAAACATGAAGCTATACAGTAACTACAGGACCTTGGTGTACAGGGGCCCTCTGCAACCTCAGCCAATCAGAAACCAATCACGGATTTGAACTCAAAATCGGTGTCTTCTCATATATTGCAATACAGTCATAAAATAAAGACTAAGTCTCGGCTCGATGGCTCGTAAAAACAATCAAGATTACATTTCATCAGCTAGCCTATACGCATACGAAGATGCTTTATTTATAGCAGGAAAGACATAACTAATTCCTAAGGTCTGCACTAGTAGACAGGCACGTAAAAGACCATAATCGGAAATTTAGCAGCATGGTAGCCATGGGAAATAAATCCAAGGAGGGTGGTTTGTTGGATTCGGTTCACGGGCAGTCCCCAGGTGTTAACACACCTCCTAAATCTCAGTATCTTGCCATGCAATCCTCCTCGTGATGAAAAATAGAGTCCTGCCATCGGAAAACTCCTAGTGTTGACCACCGTTTGACCGGCTTTGACCGCGGGCTTCTGTGAGTGATTCAGCTGAACCAAGGGGACACGTTCCATGTCCACATCATTTGTAGCTTGCCCATGTGGCTGGATTCTTCAGTAGACACCTGTAGCATAGACTTTAACAAAAAGGCTGCGGAAACTGATTCTAGCTGCGGAAACTGATTCTGGATTCCGCAGATGGCTGAGCAAAAATCTAAACTAACAGCAGTCACAAGACATAGCTAGGAAACCATTTATATTCTCTTTTTAAACTAATATGCAATGATTTGATAGCTTGGAGGTTCAGGTAACTAGAGAAAAAGGCTAAAAAGGTATGTAGGGAAGATGTAAGTTTCGGACTCAACATACCCCCACTGTGAAGGTGTTGCATGTCCTCATGCAACCAAAATTTTGGTCATCTCCCTTTAGTCTATGTATTCTGAAGCCTCTGCTAGTACATCTAGTCCTCTCCTCTTCTTTCTTGGTGCTACCACCATCCTGGGTTTCGTTATCAAACATCCACTTGAGATTGATTAATTCCCTGCTCAACTTTCTGCACTTCTTCTTTAGTTTCTTTTTCTTCTTCTGCCACAGACCCATATGCAACATAGTATTATCATGAATAATTTTGTCCACTTTGCTTTTCTCCTTTAATGCCTCATTTTATTATTTAATGTGCCTATTTAAAGCCTCCAATTCAAACACCTCTTGTTTCAAAGATTGAACTTGTGCATCTTGTGTTATGTGAGGCAGAATGGATGGTGTGCTCGGGCCTGTAGCTGTCTTCTCTAAAGATTCGAGGTAATCATATACCTCTTTCTGTTTTGGATCGATTTTAGGTGTTTTCCTTGGACTGGCTTCAAAGTCTTGTTGAGGAGGAGGACTGTCTTCTAGTTCTGGCCGAGAACGGCTTACATCAACATCTGAAGGGCTGGCTTCAATATTTGGTAGAAGATGAGGTGGACTATGGCCAGCTCGAGGTTTCTCAGGTGTTTCCCCACCCAAGTCGATGAAGTGGGGTCCTTTTACTTGTGTTTTCCTCCACTTTCCTTTGAGTCTGCTGCTTCTTCTCAAGTACTGTGGGCTAGTACTTTCTTCTTCCATAATTTGTTTCCCTTTTTCTTCCTTCTTAGCTGTGGCAGCTTGCTTTCGAAGATGCACTAGTCTCTTAGATAACACTTGATAGTCTTCCTCTATAGATGGTTCTGGTGATTGGTAAACATCTTCTAAGTTCCTTTTTCCCTTCAATTTTCTCTGCTTTCTGTCCTTAGTTCTTTCCTCCTTCTCTTTTTGACCAATTTCTTTAGTTTTACCAATAGGAGAGTCTTGGATTATGGCACTTTTTCCTTTTCTCCTACTCTTTCTTGGTGCCTTTGGTGTACTGCTTCCAGGTGCCTCAAATTTCTCTTGAAAATAATTTCTCACTAGAAACCGTTCCCAAGTATCTTTGTTTTTCTTCAATTAATCTTCAGCTAGAATCCTCACGAGTCCATGATGATATAAATGAGGTTCTATGTCCCCTATGTTCTTTTGGACTGTGGTGCTCATCTTTTTCAAACTCAACAGTAAGAAATAGGGCAAATTAAGAGTTTGTTTCTCTAAAAAGTTCATCAATAGCCTAGTATGATACATGTACATCATCCAAAATCGGCCTTCACAAGTGATAAACTTTTGAATGATTAATAGTAAGCTGGCCCATTCTTCTTTTAATGCATGAATAGGAATCCCTCTTGTGAATACAATAATGTCCATAGCTGGGTTACGCAATATAATTCTCCATGCCTTCTCATCCAAACTTTTGTTTTTAAACCAATGCTCACCTTCCTAGGGCAAATCTGCAGCGGCTGTAATTGAGGCTTCAGTGACCGTGAACTTCAGGTCTCCAATCTCCACCACCGGGTCATTGAAAGACCTTGCAAAGGGTTTTGTTACTTCCTTATTATGGCCCTTAAATTTCTGAATGAAACAGAGCCATTTAGCTTTCTTCAACAATTCTTTTGCCTGAGGGTACCCTTCTAAAAACTTAAGCCCTTCCGGCTCTGCCCTCAATAACCGTCCCATCTTTTCTTTTGTTTAAAATTCACTCTGGAATTCAACTACGTATGAGGGTTTTATCAGAGGTAAGACGACTATGTTGCAAGGTTTGTGGAAGAACAATGGCCGAAAATGGAAGATGGATACAGGAATCGGGGTGTTCACAAAATGAAATGATGAAACAAAGGATGAGCAGCCGAGATGAGTTCACAAAATGAAATGGAGACGTATGCTAATGAGGTGCAGCTTTAACACAAGTGAAGTGGAGTCAGAATTTTTGAATTGGACGACTGCGTGAGAGACGTTACACGTTGATAAAATGGCTGCACAAAGTACGGTGGAGAGGAGCCATATTTACATAGGTCACATCTCATGAGTACAAGTGGAGTGTGGAAGTGCAGTCATCTATAAGTTGAACCCGAAAAATAATCATGAGACCGTTTAGGGAGTAAATGTATGGTTTATGGAGTAAGGTCATGGAATGGTAATGGAGCTATCGTAGTAATCATTGCACATAGTGAGCTTTAAGGTTCAATAACTATGCAAAATTGTGCCTTTAATTGCTATTTGAAATATTTTTTTGCCCATACCTTTGGAATCCTTGTCTTTTGTTGTCCATTAGCCCTTGCTAAATTGCTCCTTATTGATGTCTGTAGATGCTTTATGTACATGTCTTCATAGCATATGATGAGTCATACCTGCATGCTTAGTCATACCTGCATTTTCATTTTTATTGCACTAACATCTTGACTGTAAATTTGAAAAACAAAGTGGTGGCTGCGAAAACTGCTTCTGGCTGTGGAAACTGATTCTATTTGCGGAAACTTGGGACAGCAACCATTTAGCTGAATAGAGATAGTTAGACAATAACTATCTGAATGGAAAATATCATGGAAAAAAAAACTTGTATTGATGAAATGAAATGGATGAGATGGAGTGAAATGAAGTGAGTGGAGTGAAAATGGAAATGAAATGGAGTGGGATGAAGTGAGTGGAGTGAAATGGAAATGAAATGGAGTGGGATGAAGTGAGTGGAGTGGAATGGAAATGAGAAAGAAAGAAATAATTTTTTTTTGTTGTAAAATATAGAGTGTCAGGTGTCCCTGATTTTCACTCTACATTTTCTGTATAAGACTGCCAATCAGAGATTGGTTTTCAAGCTTATACAAATATATAATATATATATTATATATATATAATATATATATTAATAGAGAAAAGAACAAAGGCTAGGTTGGTGGGGAAGAAGGATTCTTCTTCACCAACCTTATTATAGACTTCTTTTGAAACATTTTGACAAATTCTTCTTTTGAGAGTGGCTTATGATAAATCTTTAATCTGTGGCCATTCACAATAAGAGAAGTTTGAAATTCATCAATGGTCTTGATTCTTATCGCTCCATTGTTAAAGACTTTGTCGATCTCATATGGCCCAAGCCAATGAGTTTGAAATTTTCCTTTGAAGCCTTTAAACTTGTAATCAAATAGTAATGCCCAATCTCCCTCTTGAAATTTTTTCTCTTTGATATATCTGTCATGCCACTTAGCTCTTTGATGTTGAACTAGATCAGTTCTTAGGGTTGCTTCTTGTCTAATCTCATCTAGTTCATTCAACTGCTCCATTCTGTGTTTTTGGGCTTCTGATAGGTCCATCCCCAACTGAACTGCCATCTTGAAAGTTTTAACTTGAAACTCAATGGGGAGCAGGACTTCTTTCCCATAGTTCATAAGGAGAATGTCCTGTTGTGTTCCTCCATGTAGTTCTGTAGGCCCATAAGGCTTCAGGAAGCCTTT